>JBBMHQ010056110.1:0-16226 GCA_037834295.1 Postelsia palmaeformis
TTCCTACTGCAAGAAGCTCGTGGATGTCCCCGAGATCCGGGACGACCGCCTGGGTCTTTGTCCTCGTTCCGGTGCGGCCGCTCTCAGTGCAAGCTTTAGCTGGAATCTGAATCACAAGGTGGGGTAAGGGTACACATACATAGGCGATATCACACAGCTACGTATCAACTGCGAGTTTCGACGGAATCTTCGACATCACAGTTCATGTTTTTTATTCAAATTCTTTCGTATATTACTACTCGGTGCCACACTGTAAGCACGAGTTCAACACCAATTGCTGACCCAAAAGTTGTTTTTTTTCGAGACATAGTGGTATATACACCCTGGTACACGATGAACACGGCCTTCTTTCACAAGCAAGGGGGCGCGACCAGTGCACCTCAAGATGTAGACCAATCGAAACCATATTCCTCACAAGGTCAGAGACGACAGACAAGCCAGACGGGTGGGATTTCTGTGCCTGGTATGACGGAAGAAATAAAAACGTGCTTCAAACATTTTTTCGCTCGGTTTTAGTATGACTCTCTCCCCTGCGCACAGCAGCAGGCCTTGAGGGTTTAGGACTTTTTTGTTTCTTTTTTTCCCGATGCCCCTGTGCAATCATCGCAGGTGCAAGGTAGCTGAACGCACAGGGCACCCGCGATGGTTGCACAGGGCTCCCGCGCTGAACCGCACGGTGGGGAGAGCATACACGAGAGCAAATTGCTTCAAAATGCGGGTGCAACTCGTGCCGGGGTGCAAGGTAATAGCTGAACCGCACAGGGCACTCGGCGAGCTGAAGGCACAGGGCACCCCCCGCGCTGCTGGACACACGGGGCATCCGCGAAGCCGAGAGCTGACACAGGCCGCTTGTGCGTATGTGTCAGCTATCGATATCCGATGCTTGCGGTATGCGCATACATTGTTAGGGGCGATTGGAGCGGACAGATGCGTAGATCAGGCCTGGTAAGATTGAAAGGCCGGTCACGACATCAATTTCCGTTCTAGAGCACCCCAGTGTACCATTGGGGAAGAAGGGGAGGGGAAGGGAGAGGGGAAGGTAGGATAGAGTAGGGTAGGATCGGGTAGGGTAGAGTGGGGTAGGGTAAGGTAAGGTAGCGTAGGTAGAGTAGGCTGGGTAGGGTAGGGTCGGGTGGGAAGGGAGGGGGGTGGGCAGGGAGGGAGAGGAAACGAGAGGGAGGGCGGAAGAGGACAGTCGCCGGTTAGCGTGCCACTTACCCTGGAGTCCACATGAGTGTGCAGCTTCTTGAACAGTTCGTCCTCGGAAACGACCTTGTCCTTGTCGGGACTGCAGTAGATCACGCACAGCACCATCGTCAGCAGTCCACGCGCGGCCTGCCCCCTGCCTTTGAGAACTTCTGCCGCGTGCTGGTTGTGGTTCTGCGGTGAGAATCATCACGGAAAAACGGTAATTCCTCTGTTCACACGGAGGAGAAAAAGGAGTTCGTCTCATGTATACATAACCCCGTTGAAACACTATATGCAGGGAGGGAAGAAAAACAACAATCAGTGTTGAAATCAGAGCTACGATTTCTGAAGCATCCGCCACATCAAGCAGCAGAGCGCGGTCCACACGAAGCAGCACAGCACTTTCAGAATGGCAGTCCCGTTTTGGGGACAATTCACTTCAAATTCGATTCAGTTTGCCCCCAAAACGGAACTGCAGTCCTAAAAGGGATAACGAAGCGTGCTGCTGCTGGGGTATAGAGGGTAGCAGAGCAGGTGGCGCCTTATTATTTTGTAGAGCTCCGCACATGAGGGGCTGGGCATTTCGAACCCGAAACGTGAGTTTCAAAAAGCTGTTTCGCGCACCCCAACCAACGTTTCCACTATTATTACTAACGCCTTGTCTTAACCCTAACCCTATGAATGTGCTATAAATAGTCCTATTAATATTTTTTGAAAAAATGCACTATGCTATTACGGGGGGGCATATTGAAATAGGACCTACGGTACGGTGCACACAAAAAAATACATTTCGCTATTTTTACCTACCTCATTTGGTCCTATATGCTATGGTCCCCCGAAATAGTACACGTATCATCCCAATCGGTAGTGGTTCACTACAAATAGAGGACATCAACCGGTAAGGACGTATTGAGCCCGAGAACCGCAACACGCACCATGGGGTGAGTCAGAGGGTGTGTCCGTGGTCCCTATCACGGAGGCCCATCGTAAGTATGGTTCAGAGTAAAGCCCGAAAGCACCTACTCTGTTCGGTGCATGAACTATTGCGTTTATCAAAAATGTTGTCTGTGTGAAACATGCGGTTAGTGATAGGCTTCCCATCGATGCTACACTTTCATTTCTTCCGACATCACGTTGGGAAGCCTCTCTCACTCCCTCTTCGGGTCCTTAGTAGGATGCAGCTCACCCTTTGTGCGACTCGCCGGGAACCTCACGTTTCGCTTCGCGCTTGGGGCAGGCAATGTCTGCCTGGTCGATGAAAACCCGACATACTCCGTCCCGGCATTGTAGGGATGCGACGGTCTATGTTGATACGACTACGGACATGCGTGAGATCGAGTACATCTCTCCTATCGAGCACACCCCCTCTTTGAGTCTGAATAGTAGGGGCCACCGTAGTAGTGCATAAGGAGAGACACGTCACGTGCGCCGCATGACGGCACCCACGCGCACTGATCACACGCTCTCCCGAGGAGGTCGCTATACCCGAGTCCCGACACGTCAAGTAGGCCGAAAATGTATATGTTTAGGTCGCTACACCTGGGTCCCGAAACTTGAGGTAGACCGCAACAGTCGAATTTTTAGTTCCTACATCTGTGTCCCAATACCTGCAAGTAGGGTTAATAATAAGCCAATCCTTTCGGAACCGAACCAGCGTTTTCGGCAACAACTTACGGAATAGTTTGCGGTAGTGTTTCTCCTGTATAATATCGAAAATCTCAAACGGGCGAGCCGCCTGCCTACGCAAAGCATGCAACGCATCGTAGTGGGAGCGGGGTACAGCAAGTAAAAAGAGAAGTCCACTAGAGATCGGGAAACAATCGGGAACAATCTTCTGCTGTTGAACAGAAAAATAAGCCAGCGTTGGGGTCACATTCTATGGCTGAAGAGTCCACTTCGATCATTGGCTGGTTGATCGCGTGAGTGCGATGTTTGCGGAAATCCAGTTAGGTTGGGTTATACAAATATTGGAAACTGACAAACGTGAGGAGCTGATTGGGCAGGCAGATGCATCAGAAGCTGCTCGGTTTGCTAACCAACCCACAGAGTTAGCTGCCCAGTCCAAGAATACTCGGTTTCAAAAACGTCATCATGGTCGCTTTTTCCCATAAAAAATGGTTTGTCCGTGGGTTGGGATCGCTATTATACAGGAGAAACACTACAAGAAACTCAACCCAACCGAACTATCCACGAACAAGCCTATTAATAGTGGGAGCACCAAGTGGTCACAGCGCGGGACGGTGCCGGCAGACCAGTAGAACAAAACAAAGCAGACAGGGTTGCTGCTTGAAGCCGGCCAGCGGTTGCTGGGCCAGCAAATTTCGTGGTTTTATTACGCAGTCCCGCGTGCTTTGCCCATAGGTCGGCGACGCTTGCGGTTAAGGTCAAGCCAAGCGCGGTGCACACCTGGAGAGAACCCTAGCTTACGCAAGCAGGACTCAAAAACGAACCCCCGTGTGTTTTTTCCGCCTAGGGTCCCGCGTGTGGCCTGTGTATTCACACGTCGCGGGTCTCGCGTACATGGTTTCTAGAGTGGGGTCTGTATTGATCTGTGCGATACGCTTCCTGCACTCCATCTCACGGCGGCAATACAGGATCTACTAAAAACAGCACCAGATACGATCTAGATCGGGGCAAAGTCTGTTCCGACCTGCGAAACACACGCCGGGGCGTTGGTGACGTACAACAATACTAGACCTCGTCGACTTACGACAAGTAGTACGGACCTCCTTGATTTTGCGGGTGGGGTCTGTGGATGATACGGTTTTCGTCGAACATGATCACAACACACGGAAAAAATATAAATCATGATCGCTTTCAAAAATTAGTTATCACGCAAGATCTAGAGTAGATCGTGATAGCATATCTGCCTGGCGTGAAATAACTCATAAGGGCTTGGGCGGTATTGCACACAGACCTTCACAGATGACCACGGTACTGCTCGAGAACATCGTCGTCTATCTTTTGCCGACGTGTGAAACACTCTTCCGCCGGCGTTGGTGATGATGTATAAAACATACAACTTCGCAGTTGGTCTCAAGAGACGCGAGCTACGTTCAGGGGTGCGTGGCAATTTTTGGCCGAACTGTCACTGGGATTGGCCGGGCTCCTTGACTCAATTACTGCTGCAGTTTTATTTCGGGGACAAACTTACTCATAATTTCGAGTGGTTTGGGACTGGAGTACTAATTAAGTCAACCCAACATCCTTCGAATACCAGTATACAGTCGCTGTACAATATTCTTCGAGATCCACTTGTGATAGGCTTCGGAACTGTTCATCGGCCTGCGCTTCTCAGCTTTCATCAAAATCAGTGTTCGGGTGTCATGCGACATATACAGTAGCTTCTACCTGGCATGCCATAACCAAGTGAGGAAGGAGCCTACGGAAACGCATGTCTCGCAGTAGTGTTCCCTCTGTAGTGGCGGTGTTGAGTACTAAAAGTGCCGGCTGCCCGCTATATAGAATGGCTGTGGAATCAATCGCTTGGCACAGATGGGATCACCCAGTGTGGCAAGTGTGCGGAGTAGCAAGTGCCGATTGCCGCTGCCATATTGTAGGTATCGTAGCCTATCATAGCGCATATGACACCAGTACTAATATAGAGGCAACCGGCACTAACGTACCTCTATCGTCATCTATTAATACCTGTTCCGACGTACGTGAAGACTCTCACCAGGGCGGGCCTGTTCCGACGTGCGCGTGGAGACTCTCACCAGGGCGTTGATGACGTAGTAGACGTCCTTGACGAAGTACGGCCTGTCCTTCTGGACCGTCTTCACCCGGAAGCCCACAGCAGTCTCGATCAGGCGCGCCGCCTTCTTCAGGACGTACATCAACACGCGCTTGCCTCGGTAAGCCGAACCGAGCACGGTGTCCATCATCTCCTTCCTCGTCGCAGGCTCGTGGCTGAGACCTGACGCGGCGCGCGGGATGGGGTGGGGTTTGGGGAGAAGGGGGGGGGGTGAGGTGGGGTGGGGTCGGGTCGGGTGATGTGGCGTGGGACGAGGTGGGGCGGGGCGGGGGAATAAAGCGCATAATATAATATTTCTACGCGCTTTACGCATCGCTCTCAGCTCAGCGAGGCTAGGCTATCGATAGAAATTTTTGACAGGGATCACTGGAGGAATTCGGACGGGACGCAAGATAAACGGGGGGGAGGGGATGTGTACTTATGTAATGCATGGCCGTAGTCGTACGACCGCAGACCCTCGCATCCCTAATAAATGCCGAGACTGAGTTCGTCGGGGTTTTTACCGACCACGTATACACATCGCTTGCTTGCACCAAGCGCGAAGCGAAACGTGAGGTGTTGGGCGAGTCGAATGAAGGGCGCGCTGCATCCAACAAAGAACCGCTTTTGGAGAAAACCTTGCATTCGCCATACCGACGGGCGTGTGACGCACCTCCCGATCGGAAGTCCTTCTGCCGTTCTTTCGAAAGTCATTTTAGGGCTACGGAACATACGCAAGGAGAGTTCAGGGTCAAACACGGGAAGTACTGCCGATCTGTGAATAGAATGCCACTTCGGAGGCCCACGCCTATGGATCACAGAGGAGGGGGATGCTGGGGGCGATGCGGGCACGTACGTTTCCTACCGGCAACTGACCCGCCAAACGGGCAGCGCTCGGGGCTCGTCTCCCTGTTGTTGCCGCCGTGATCCTCGTACCCGAGGGGCAACATCAACAAATAAGCTTTTTTTACCCAGATCTCCAAGGAGGATAAACAAAAAAAAATAAGAACGAAAATTATCCAGCAAGGGGCACACAATCTGTTGCGATGAACAGCAGTAAACACGTGTACGAACAGAAGAAAAGTGTACCAGATAATTTTTCGCTCTAGAGAATTCGAGTAAATCTGGAGTACATAAAACATACCATGTACAAGGGGTAGGCTTACTCCACTCCGTGCCGAAATTATAAGGATATTTTTGATTTATTAATACTAATGTCCGAATATACTAATATTACGGGACAGAGTCGCGCCGGTAGACTAGACTAGTGGTCAGCTTCAAAGACCACTGGTATTGGTACCCAAGTTCAAATCCCACCGTGGCGAGACTTTTACTTTATTTTAAAAAATACAAAGAAACCAATTGCTGAGAGCGCCTTCGTTGCGTGGGTAGGCGGAATTCGACGCAAGTCGACGAGGGAAGCAAGTGCTGATATCTTCTCGCGATAAAAATGCAAGGCAAGTACCGTAGTGGGGAGGGGGGATAAGAGCCTACTCAGTGACCCCGGATCTGAGTTACGACTAACGAGGGAGAGAGAAGAGAAGGGCGAAGATAATAAATGGGATGGAAAAAAGAGAAAAAAAAAAAGAGCCGAAACTGACGATATCTGTGTTTTGATTGTTTCGCGGGGATAAGAAAAAAACACACGCACAAAAACAAGTGGGCAAAACACCATGATAGGGAGAAATTATCGTTCACCTTTCATGACGAGAAAGCGCATCATGGATTTGACCAGTTGCGCCCGCTCCGCGGCGCTAATGTCTCCGGCGCTCTTCTCGTCCTTCTCCTGTGTATGGTTCCCAAACCCGCCCGCCCGCCCCCCAAGAAAGGATGGCAGGAAAGAAAACAAACGGAAAACACACAAAAAAAACGTGGTCGCCAAATATTTCAAAATTTTCATCAGTGTAGCCGAGAGAAAAAGAAGCAAACAAACAACACCAAAAATACACGAAAAAGTGCGTACCACGTGCACGTACGGCCAAGTTTATACATGACAGGTACGTAGACTACTACTGTAGACCACGGATTCTACGCATGACAAAAAAGACGGCAACTACTATTGCATCAGCAAGGTAACAGCACGAAACATGAAACAAGGCCGGCATCAGCAATAAGGTTGCGTACGTACGTATATACAAAACAACAACATCGGCGTCGACATGGTCGCGCACATGAAAAAAACAAAACATAAAACCCCCGGCGTCAACAAGGTCGGAACTTCAGCAGTACCACTCTTCTCATTTGTTGCAGTTCGGTTGTCACCAAAGTTGATCATCCCCCGACCGAGAGTTGGTCGACATGCTGAGATCGTCATTTTCATCGAGACTTTTTTCCACCGAACTCGGTCGATGCTGGCGGTGATCGTCGATATTCTCGACACTCACTCACATATACCATTTCCCAACCAAAGCATCGGTCGATGCTACAATTTTGACAATCCCCCGGAACCCTCATAGGACTACACTCCCGTTTTCATCGAGTCGAAACACTTCGAATTGGTTTCATATATAGGGTTCTCGTACAGCGCACGTACAGCAGCCCAGTATTCACAGGGATAAGGGGAGGTTTGACACGTACCTGGCGTCAGATATGCGACACTATGGTTGAGGAGTACTGCTGTGTACGACACGAATAGAAGAGGCCTTAAACCCTAAGCCAATCAGATCAGACCCAATCAAGCATCGGTTAGCATAGACCAGTCCCTTCGTCTCGTACACATCAGTGTTTGCCTACCATTTCTTCAAGTTAAAAATGTGGTAACAACTCTACTACATTTCTTACCGACAAGTCTCCCCTCGGAAAACGTCCCCGAGGGGGTATTACGTAAAATTTGGATGTCGGACATCGTACGTCATGTATGAGATTCGACTACGATACGATATGTACACGACAATAAAAAGCGAATGGAGATGTACGACTTCGATCATTGGTATATACATGGAAAAGTTTCCGTTCAGTGTCAGCAAAATAAAGAAACCCGGGGATACCAGGGCGTGGAGGTCGAAAAAAACTGTGCGATTCGATAAAGCAGAAGCATGATACCGAGATGCTCGATACGGCGGTATTATCCAACACCAGTTTTACAACATGTTCATGTACGTGAGCAAATCATGTACGAGCTCACCTGCATGAGCAACTCTTCCGATTGCTTCGCGGTAGCCTTCGCCATCTTGGCACGGGCAGCACCCTGCGACTCGGAAAACTCGTAGTTCTCCTCCGGCTCTCCGTCAGCGCCCTAACCGCTCCGAAAAAAAAGTCGAAAAACATCGGACAGACCAGACCAGTCCATATCAGACCAGATGCCCACTTACAGATCATATCACATCAGATGCCCATGTCATGACTCTTGTTGATTTTCGAGTAAAACATTCGGGGAATATGCATCCCTGACATACAAAATCAACACGATTTATTCGACGCGAGTCGACGAGGGAAGAAAGGGCCAAAGCATTCTCGGGACAAAAACGAAGGCACAAGCCGTAGCGGGGAGGAGGGCCTTTCATGCGGCCCTGGATCTGAGTTGCACTACAGTAGGAAGAGAGCAAAGAAGGGCGAACACGATAAATGGGAAGAGAAAAATAAAAAAAAGAGGCAGATCATGCTCCATAAGCCGAGCGAGGGTCTGCAAGACAAAAGCTCTTACGCGTACGTTTGCGGGGTGGGGGGTCTGTATGGCACGGCTCTTTGCACAACATCTCACAACGACACATACTGAATCTAGAGCTGTAATAATGGTCTATTGATAGATGTTCCACACGATCTACAGTAGTAGGTAAACCGATGTGCAAAACCGTCGTCAGCTGAATCGTATTACAGTTTGTAAACCGATGTGAAAAACATTGATGTTGACGTCAGCGCACAGCCAGCAAAGCGGTGGGTGCACGCAAAGTGTTGCTTCGTTGTCAATATTTCTAATTGGAGACCTGGTAGGTACAACCGCAGGCACGATTCAAAAGTCCCGGTGCAGATATTTTTATTCAACGTGGGGCCTTCGTTCCATCGTATCACTGAGTCCCGAAGCAATAAGACCGTCTGTATGAACCCCTTCCACCCTCCCGCATCACGACTCCGTAGTGATTCCGAGCCCATTGTTCCCAAAGACACGGTGTGCACGGTTCAAGAAGGGCTATAACCCATTTTCATACTGCAGTCTCGTTGTGGGGACTAAACACCTGGAATTACAGTCAAATTAAGGCGTATTGATTAATGATTGACAGTGCAGCACAAAAAGAGTGAAACGCCAACATACGAAAGCTCTCTACATATTTCTGGATGGGGGAGGTAGACGAGGTAGACGAGGTAGACACCATGGGTACGGCCTTGTCGCCGTCTTCGTGACCAGAAGAGATTGTTGTTGTGGAGATGGTGGGAAGGCGAAGGGTGGGATGGTGGCGCGTGCGCGTCTCATCGCGAAAACAAACAAACAGCAGGAGCCGTGCTTCGGTAGGGGTTGCGTTGCCACTACAGTAGTAGGGATGCTGCTGGACGTGGCACTTTGGACCCCAAAAACCTTTTTCACTGACGGAGCTGCTCCCCAACCATTGCAACCGAGGAGCTCCTCAGTCCTCAATGAAGGAGGGGAGGAGCTAATCTGTCTTCAACCTGGGAGCTGAGGAGCTGCTGAGGAGCTACTCAGCCCTCCATTGGGAAGGTACTCGGTCTTCAATAGAGGAGCTGAAGACTCTGTCTTTAACTCAGGAGCTGAGGAGCTGCTCAGTCCTTATTTGAGGAGCTGATGAGCTACTTTGCTTTCAACTCAGGAGCTGAGCAGCTGCTCGGTCCTCAGTCGAGGAGCTGAGGACATACTCTTTCCTTAACTCAGGAGCTGAGGAGCTGCTCAGTCCTAGTAGCTCCTCAGCTCCTCAAGTGAGCACATACTCAGTCCTCAACTGAAGAGCCACAGTAAAAAGGCGTTGAGCGCGCAGCACCGGGTGTGGTTCCATCGTTTTTTTGACGGTCGTATTTTCCAGAACGGGAAGGTTAAGGTTGCCAATGCTGTATACCGAACGACAATTTTTAGATGTTTTCGGAAATGATATCTGGTGGAGAGAGAGCCTCCTTGCGAAAATATAATGTTCGACGTTAGCAAGCACCCTCACCGTTGTTTTCGAAGGAAAACCAGCGCAAAAAAAAAAAGAAAACGATTGCGCCCCTGTGCATAAATTAAGGCTCTTTAAGGTGCTCCGTGTATACGGATCCGACACATACGCATTTTCCAACAGTATTCGTTAGATACAGCACGTACTAGCCCATGGGAATGTGAATCGGGCAAAGCCTAGACGTACATAGCTTACATCGCCAGGTACCAGTATGTGATAGTCCACATCTTGGACGGGGCGTGATCTATCTAACTACAGATCAGGTATATCATCTGCTGTAGGTTCTCACCTTCCGTTGCGAGAGTTTATGCAGGATCTGCCTTATAGGGCAGATTCAACCCAGGAAACATGCGCTATCGCCGACCATGAAAAATATACGGCTTCCACGAGGCAACACGAGCTAGATATTGCGTATCATACAGATAAGAAGATCTATACGTCCTGAAAGATCTACAGCAGACCATCAAGCGGGGATCGATGGTCTGTCCGAAGGTGTAGGATGTAGAATTCTTCCTATCACCTCTGAACGGAAATGTAAGAACCGTTTAGTATGCATACTTCATGTTTAAATGCTCCTTATATTTCAGCCCAGAGCCCCTCAAACGGCGAGCCTCGGAAAAGTCAACACGCAACCGCTGCCCGCTCTGCTTCTATCAATACCAACGTCGACGACTTCTCACGCCGGCCGCTTTGTCACCCAATGGCGAGCCATCTGCTGACGTCTGCGAAGCAAACTTCCCATAAGAGCATCGGCGGGATGGGCGAAAAGACGGGGGAGGGGCGGGCGTGGCTGCTAACTAGAAGCTTACTATTCCAAAACATCGGGCAGCATCACGATCGCAGTAGACCTTCAATACATCCCAACTTGCCCATATGAAAATGTTGCGCAGGAGATGGAAAGTGCAGCTCCATCCCAGTGAGCATGTGCTAGACCGTGGAGATTTACACGGCTGTCACACGACAACATCAGCTACAGCTCGTTCTTTTCCAGTGTCTGCCACATCCCCTGCGTGAGAGCACAGTTTTTCTTTCTTTTTTTTTTCTTTTTCCTTTCTGTTTCGATTCGCCTTCTTTGTTTTTGTTCATTTTTGTTCTCTTTCGTTTCTCTATTTTATAGAATGTGTATGTCGTGCCTGTCGTATCTAGTATGATGACATGGCAATGCGTTGTCTACTCTGTTCTTACTGCATACTGGTACGTGGCAACGCAGTAACTCTTTAGCGTAGTTTTGTGGCCACATACTGCAACTTGTATCTCTCTATTAAAGTAGTAGGATTGAAGAATCGGTACGGACACTGGTTGTGCTGGATGACGACGGGTAGAAAGAACGGTTTAATGTGAAGAACACACACAGCAGTGATAGTAGATTATATAATACTGGTATCAGGGATCTATCTGTCCCGAAATATTCAGGTCAATACGCGGGTATCGGTGAGTGATCTCCCCGGTGTTATACACCCTTCAAAAGGTCGTGTCCCGACTAACTTGGTGGGATGTTCGGGGGCGAGGCGTGGCTGTTTAAGAAAAGCCTACTGCTCGCACGAGTCATACGCGATACATACGACGTCGGCTATCAGACGGAGGAGTTGGGGGCGGCGGTCGCTGTGAAGGGTCCGTACCGCTCGTTTTTCCCGCATCGTACAACTTTTTCATGCGGCAAGAGATAGAGAGGGAGTTTTAGGATACCTGGCTGCCCATGTCGAGGAAACCCGCGGAACGCCTCCTGCTCGACCCCGACCCCGACCCCGCGCCGTCACCACCACCGCCATTGCTGACGCCACTGCCACTGCCACCACCACCACTACCACGTCCATTGCTGACGCCCCTGCTGTTGTCATCGCTGTCACCATCACCATCACCATCACCAACACCATCACCATCGTCGCTGTTACCGTCGCAGCTGCCACCGTCGCCACCGTCACTACTGCCGCCGCTGCGGTCGTAGCGGCCACCACCACCGCCGCCGCCGGTGCCGCGTCTGCTGCTGCGACTATTGCCACTGCCCCCCGTGGCAGCCCCGTCCTGGCTTGCTCGAGGCTGCTTTCGGCGGGGCTCTGGCGAATCTTCCGGTTCTATTTTAGCTGCGACGCGCTGGAGTTGGGAGTTTTGGGTAACGGCAAATGAGACGAACAAAAATGCGTCAAAGAGGCCGCGACAAGGGAGAAGAGGGAGGGGGTACGTACGTGGCATGACATACATTTTGCCTGAATGAAAATCAAGGAACTCCGCCTCGCGTGATGAAGAAGCATCTAGCAAACGAGACTTGGTTTGTCGTTTATACGTACATACATGTGCGTTTAGAGCAGACTTTGAGCTTTGCGATCAGTGGGTCGGGCGACGAGATCGTCAGGACACAATATGTACCCATCCCAGGGTAACAATTTCCGGCAAAAGAAAATAACGTACACCGATAAAAGTACGTAGAGTTGTGGAGTCTGTAGGATTTTATGACTGATCACTAATCGGCAGGTGCCGTCAGCCGGGTAACTGACGTTAGTCGGCGAGTCGGCTGGCGAAGCCAGCTGATGGCCAGCAGACTTGCCGACTCAAGTCTAGAGAGCAAAGCGAGCCAAATCAGCCTCTCCAAGAACGAACGAGGTTATATCGCATTCAACAATGATTCCTACCAGTATGGAAACCCATGGAAACTTAGTGAGTCGGATAGTCGGTACCTCCGGGGAACGACTAACTATTGCGTAGTCCGACGAATCACCTAGCGTGTTCCGGCGTTCCGACTCACAGCTAGAAATAAGAGACACGTCAAATTGCTGTGGGGGTTGCCGTACCGGTGTGAAGCAAGGACGGTAAAAGGGAGCTCCGAGGGTATATGAGAGGGGATCCTAACTGATGGGTCATCGTTCTCAGTGGGACACCTCAGGACGGGCACGGCCGCTGCAGCGGTGCAACAACGCCTCCTGGGGCTGACGGACAACGACAGCTGCAGAGGACCGTTCGTAGCAGCGTCTCGAAGCTTGGTGTGGGGCAGTGGGTGCTCTTTGTAGGAGGGATGGAACCGAGATGTATACGTAGCGTGGGCGGCCGCTCAACCGGGCAGTTTCCTTCCATCCGATGTTGGCAAGGAGGGCCAAAAAAAGTGGTCATAGTGAATACCATGAATATGTCTAGGGCCAGAAAATGGGTCGGGGCCTCGAACGGGGCCCCTCGCAACTCGCAACTCGCATATATTGCACATGTAGCGTGAGAGCAAGAAAACACCACCCACCACACCACACACGTTCCACCAGCACGAGCATCAACATTTTCCCAGTGCTGTCTTTCGTGTTTGCAGCGCACCATGCACCACCAAAACACGATTATGATCAACATTCAGTGCGAGCGTTGCCTACCAGATACTGGGTCGGGGCCTCGAAGGGGACCCCTCGCAACCAAAGATATCACGAGACAGGCCAAGCAAGGCAAAACGTGCGCTGTCAAGGATGTCGGGCCGAGTGTTCCAGACTAAAACCTACCAGGTACCCTGGTACCTGGTAGTAGTTTGGTGTCAGTCAAGGCGTGTCAAGGCAAAGCTGCTGTCTGTGAAGGGGTGAAAGTGCTGTCTCCTGACATCTTTGCTCGCAACTCACATTTGTAGCGTGAGAATAAAGCAAGAGAGCACACCCCACCATATCGCGGACCATGCATCACCGGCACGAACATCAACACTTACCTCGTACAGCAGTAGTGCTGCCTTTGGTGTACGTACTGCACCATGCACAGCTGACGGTGCACCATGGACCAACAAAACACGATACGAGCATCATGCGTTGCCTCTAAGTTTTCACAGCAAAGGACCGCTTGATAATAATTACCAGTAGATAATAGCAATCTGAGCAGATAGAAGGTCCTACATCCAAGCCATAAGCCGTCCATGGCGCACACCCCAACCCCAAGCAGCCAAGTAGGCTACGGTTTAGCGTCTCATGCTGCGCATGCGCGCAAAGTGCAAATGCCCTGTGCTCTGTCAACCTCCTTCTACTACTGCTGTGCAGCAATAGTGTGTAAAAGCAAAAGCGGAGTTCGGCAGCAAGAGGGCCCCGGGAATTCGCATCATATTTCAAATTTGGTCGATGAAACTCTTGCAATTTTGCTAATTCTTCATCTCGCTGAGACACAAGCGACGCGCGGAAAGCCGACGCATGTTCAATGCAGATCTACGACAACATTCAAAAGCACAGGCAAGCATTCCGCCACAGGGACAAGAGCTATCGAAGCGGTAGTAACGGTGCCCCCCCCTACCGCTTGATCGTGCGTATCAAGAAATCACATGATACCGGTACAAAACACTGAAAACCCGCCTTTCGACTCCTTGAAGGGGGCTGCGGGCTCTCGCTGCTGGACCCAGCTCCTTGGTTCCTGGTCGATCTCCTCGTCGGCCGAACCATGATAATTTCAGATTCCCTCCCTTGACGCTTGTTGTTGTGATTATGTTGTAGCGCTTCTTCGCGTGAGAAGAGGATGCTCCGAAAGCTGACGTGAAAATAGATCAAACATTTAAAAAGGTTTCGTAAAGAAGTCCACCAGAATGTTTGTCAAAAACAGACGTTGGCAAATTACGCATTACACTCAAGACCGCCTGACAGACGAATTACCTCTGCAGTACCACGCTACGACGTACGTACTCTGTGCCCTCTTGTGTTCCGCTTGGAAGTGAAGGACAGGATTATCATGACGCAGAAGGGGCTCTGGCCGCGACACTCCAATCGTACGGATGTTCTTTATAGCCAAACAAAGGAAGATCAACTTCTCAGGTGAGAGAAGGCTCAAATAATTTGAACTATTATTACGCGTACAATGACACTCTGCTGCTCTTCTGCTGTGTACTGCCCCATTGCTTGATCTGCTGGGCTTCCTCACAGGCTCTAGTGCTCGAGTGCATGCGCTGGACCATGCGCACTAGACCGTGCTAGGCGTGTTGTAATACCCCTTCTCTTCTGACGCAAATGGCTGCCACAATATATCGTAGCCCTTGCGGTTAATAGTGCAGCAGGCTCTGGCAGGGGCATGGATGCGGGGCTTCCAGCTTTTAGACTGGTTGCCCCAAGTGCTTCTCTACGTTTGCTTCTGTGTCACCAAGTCCCAGAGTGCCGGGGTTCTCGTCCTGTTCTACTCTAACGCTGCTGCACCGCAATAATGAACACCTCAGCTCGCCATACTCTGTGCCGCAGTGTCCGTCACTAGCAGTCTTGCACCGCTTTGGTGTCTTTGTTCCCGCACCCTCACGTTGCGGCGGTGAGCCACATTCGAAATAATAAGAATTGCGTACTGAAACTGCAGCAGCATCGGTACGTTGTACCAGTACTGCTCGTAGGTCGTACTCGTGGGTCGGACGAGTAGGTCGCGTGGGCGAGATTTAAATCACCACTATTAATATATACGGGCTATAATACCGGTACACCAGGTACCTCATGTACGGGTGCATTTGTGTGAGGAGCCGAGTTTCAGGTTCCAGGCCTTCTGTGTTCCATATCCTCTTATCCCCTGAACAGGCACCAACAGCGAAGCCTTGCAGCAGCGTCTGTCGTGGTCCATTTAGCATTTAGCTTACTCCTGTGAATAGGTTGTATATCACGCCATAGACCCGTCAAATCCCGTCGCTGCAGCTCTCACCTGCCTAAGTCCTCCAGACCGGCGCCCCTAACCCAACCTACATAAAACGCAAGGCCTGAAACCCCGGGACGGATCCCTAATGTTCCCGTGGTCCTAATCTCGCGTATGTTTGCGCACTGTTACTAGTATTAATAGTTATGACCCTCATTTTCAATCAAGGGGAGTCTGAGCTGGTCGTCGGTATAATGTGCGCTGTTAACTATTAATAGTCGTGTGATTTTGGTTTGATGGAGGATACAAGAGATCCCCGGCCAATAAAAAGCCAAAAGCATCTTCGTCGACCGTCTTCAGAGCGCAGGCCGTCCTGTCCCTGTAAGACTGTCACTTTATGTGTGCGGTGGATCCGTGGTGTATTAGCACTCACTAAAAGTAAGTCTGTAGCAGGGAAGCGAGTGTCCCATCTCTCAATTTTTGCGGCTGGATATTCGAGCGGGCTGTTTTTTTCAGCTATGACGCTTCACCTCCCTCTTTGTATACCTTGTACATTTTTGTATCCATGCCCCAGCGAAACATGCCTTATTACACCACCTAAATCGAAACATTGACAGCAGTGGCGACAATCGCGTCCAACTTTCACTTATTGGCACTCATGATATGAC
>JBBMHQ010056221.1:3075-16225 GCA_037834295.1 Postelsia palmaeformis
TGTGAAGGGGGTTTTTTGACACTTGCTGTGCCCCCCCCCCCCCCCCCCCCCTTGTTGGCCTTGAACTTCATATCACCAAGTAATTGTACCTGGACAGCCTGCAATCCTTCCTCCTTTAGGATGCCCAACGCCAGCTCTTGAGCGCCCTCGTCAACGTCCAACGTATCCATCAGCTCTCGAAATCTGCTAGCGGTAAGCGTACTATCCTTCTGTTTTTCGAGCTCTGTCTCCAGCTCATCTATGGTCTCGCTCATGACCCTCGCCGTGTGCTGCCTGAAGGAGGTTTAGGAGAGTCCGCAAGGTTTAGAAGGTCCTTGTGCTTGAGGTGATATCGGGCGTCATACATTGCCGGTAGCGGGAAATGCAGTGGCCAAGCGCAGCACGGGTAGTGCCCCGAAAGCTACGTGGTCACCGCGATCGCAGATAATGGGGTAATGGCGTGGCGAGGGGAGATAAAGTTACGCAGTACCCCAACGCGACGTGGGATCGCTGCTGACACACGACCATCGACGAAACTACTGACGCACGAACGTCGAGGAAGTTTTTCCGTGGGGAGGAAACTTGCAGCCACTTGTTTAAGAACGGCGTGACAAATACACCACCTACTTTTCCTTTTTCAAAAGGGCGTCACTGCAGCATTTGTGGCTGGCCTGTGGCGGAATAACAGCAGAGTACCACAACATCTACTTATCTGGTGGATACAGTGATTTACACGAAGGAAACGCACACGTGCAGACGTACTGTAATTAATACAAAGCGCTCGCCTTCGAAGCACAGCATTTCTCTCCTTAGAAGCGCCTTTCTTGTCCGGTAAAACCAGCGGAACGTTCGAAAGCTTCCTCGCTGTGGTCCTCTGGGGGTCCAAACGCAGATACAGTAGATGGTTGTTCCGAAAGGGTGGCAATTGCTGAGTCATTTGCACGGTGGGCAGTTGACCCTTTTAGTACCGCTAGTCCCGTTTGGGGGACAAAGCACTTATAATTTGAGCGGTTTGTCGCCAAAACGGGACTGCACTCTTAAAGGGTCAAGAGCTGTTGGAGATGCGCGGTAGGGAGGGTTCTCTCCATTGATGTTGATCATAAGTATTGCTGGCAAGACAGTACTCTGCGGAAGATTAGAGTAGGTAGAGTAGATCCTTTACGAGGGCGTGAGGTACGACGCTTCCAGCATGAGACGAATGGGCACCACACCACCGGTTGTTCAACGCAGGTGCTTAACTATTCCTATCAGTAATATCAGGTATATTGTATCAATCAATCGCCAATCATGTGTGCTCTGCTCTTGACTGGAGAGTGACGGTTTCACCATGAGCTTGCCCTTGCCGTGTATATCAGGCCATATCATATCAGTGCACCGAGATTTCGGTCCTTCGACGTAGCTCATACCAGGAACCTGGCAACAAAAGTAACGAAGCAAAACTTGACGCCCCCCGCCCCAATACGCAGCAAGATATAATACCCCCTCTGGTAGGACACTTGTGCCCCCACGTCACCTCGTGCAATACGGATGGGTCCCTCGGGGCGCACGCGCCTGTGATACTGCGTCCGATGAACACGCAGGAGTCCAGAGCGTTGCAGTCGTCCCTACGGCGGCCGGACACAGATCAGGACGAAACATCCAGCATGGGCGCTGTTAAACAACACATTTCCCCATGCCTGGGTCACAGCTCTCGCCAGACAGTCGGAGTGTTGCTTGCTGAAAATCATGTACATGATACGTACTTTGCTATCCACCAATAATCTGTCCACTGCTGTACGAGGCACGAGCACTTGTACCAGGTAGTTACAAACACAAGAGCTTGTGAAGTTGACGTATTGACAGTTTACACACCTTGTGCGGGTACGGATACTCGGCGGAAATCGAGCTGCTATTATTACATTGGCACCAGGTATCAGGTAACATGGCACTTCTTCGAATATGTACCGGTACCCGACCCGATTTACAGTACGTTCGTGGGGCGCGATAAGACAAGAGTACGTATCGCGACGAGACACGAGACCTGTACGTACCAGGTGTGTACCAGGTACAGAGTCATGTAAAGGAGTGACTAACCAAGCGGTGATTAGAACCGGATACCACGTACCAGGTACATGTTGGGCTCTGAGCTCTGGACCACTGCACCACCGTACCAGTAGGTATGAACGAGTACCTTGTACTGCTGTTGACTCGGATGTCATACTCGTATGTGTACCACGAATACCATGAGTATGGTATCGTATACCAGGCGCATGAGGTGGCCAGCCGAGAGAGAGAGTCAGCGCAAAGATTTATCTCCTTCTGTAGAAAAGAAAAACACGCAAAGGCAACCACGAAAGGGAAAACGAACGCTGTCGAATCCTCACTTGCGGCTGGCGTAACTCATTCTCCACTTGAGCGAGTTGAACTCCTCACACGGGTTCCTAACTTCGGCTCTCTCCCTCTTTCTCCGCACGTTGGCACGACGGTCGGGTTCGCTGGAGCAACGGGAAGGCGGACGTGTAACGGTAGATGCTAGACAAACAAAGGCTGCCAAGGTGGGAACACGCGCACTTATGAGGGAGCTTACACGTTGAACCGACGCCATCGCGCTTTGCGCACCAGAAACTCAGTAGCGTCGGCGAACTGGTAGGTTCACTACGCTATGCACAGGTTAGACCCAGCACTTCTGCTGCGATATGTACTGAAGCGATCAGTGTTGTCGGGGTCGATTCGGATTGCTTCCCACACAAGAAAAGCCACCCGTATGTGTGGAACTCCTTGAGCAGGAGTCAACAACATGATACTTTTCGTAGTAGCTCGTGACTAAGTGCGCAAGGTCGACGCATATCGTCAGTGTATCTCCTCACAGACAACACCACCAGTACACACCTCACTGCGTGCAATAGTTTTCCAGTGAAACAAGCAGGGAGAAGGTTGGACGAGCAAAGCAAGCTACTCTGATAATGCGGAAACGCAGCGCGATCTCGATCTGCGCCACGACAGCCGTTTGCGCGTTGACCATCCCGTCATCAGCCATCGCCTTCTTTCTAGCGCCGCCGACAGTGACCACATCGACATGTCGAGGATTTTCACTTCAGACTAGCAGTCATGGAACCGCGAGTAGACAACTTCTTCACCCGCGCTCTACCTTGATGTACAAGGACGCGAAGGAGGGGAGCGTTCTCGTTGGTTTTCGACGCACCAGGCCACGCAGTCATGCGACAAGGACTTCGATGGTTTTCGGAGGGGGCGGGGGCGGCCGGGGGCCGAGAACACCGTTCGGACTCAGCTCGGGAACGCTCGTGACTATTGGGTTCGCACTTCTTGTGTTTTTCGCGCCCGGAGTCGTCTTCGGGGCTTTCAACACTCTTTTTTTGGTGAGAGATTTTGTTGGCACTTGTGTTTATGACATCGTACCTGGTACCAGTTTGAGTTTCCACAGGTATCATGCTGCTCGAGTTTTTTGTTGCACTCATACGACCGTCGAGTAGACTTTGAGATTTCGTTCGTTCACCTCGAACTCGTCGAGTCCCCCTGGTGACTCGTGACAGCTCAAGTCTAAACAGCAGCACGTAACTGCACTGGCCTGTGCACACATCAGTTGAGCTGCGAGGCCGCCCTCGAGCTCTGTGTTGCTCCACTCCCGAAGTTGCTATTTCTTTTGGCCGGGTTGAGCTCGCCCCACCTCTGAAGGGGAACAAACGCTCAGCGGCCAGGGCTTGCAGATGACAGACCCAAGTGGCATCTTCACCTTTGAGCACGTGTCGTGCCTATTTTTCTGGTGTTTCAGTACGTACGATACCGGTATACCTGGTACCAGTTATGGGTCGAATCTGCGTTCCATCGTTCGGTCTGTCACGAGACCGTCAGGCAAGAGTGTTTCGTGCTCGGCATCGGCACCTGCTGTGTCGATTGCATCATAAGTAGTCTCCTTGTTCAGCAACAATATACCAGTTATATATATACGTCACATATCCGCCGGAACAACGAGGCGAGGGAACCGTTGGGATCCGTGGTAAAGAGGGTGCCACTATCGCGTTGTACAACACCGACTTATGATTCGTACGCAGCAATCTGCAAGTGCGGTGTCACTGGTACATATTTTTTGTTACTCTACGAGGAACCTGGCTACTGGCAGAGTAGATACTGCCAGTGTACCTGTACTGGCTGAGAGCACCAGTAGGTTGAACAGCGCATTGAATCCTACGTGCGTCCCACAATGTTTTACCACATACCTGGTACAACAGAAAACTTCACGAATGAAGAAACAAGTAAACGGGAGGGGGTTAGAGTTGTACCCCTGCGAGTACTCGCGGCCAACGAATACTCGCGAAAACTGGGGGGGGAACCAGGTACTCGCGAGTATTTCGAGCTATACTAGGCGAGTACCCGGGTATCCGTGTCAAAACGAGTACACAGGTACTCGGGACCTGGTTGGAGCTTGTTCGGTCCTTAAGGGGACGCTGGCACCCTCAGGAATGCGTCAAGTCCCCGCGCGTACGTGAGCGTTTTGGTAACATATACATACGACTTGGAATTAGAGTGAGGAATTTGCTGCCAAGATCCGTATCTCGTGGTTGTAGAATGGTTGGTGCAAATACACGAGAATCCTGAGCTTTTTAGTCCTTTTTAGCTTTCTTTTTGGTCCACTAACGTACCCATCATGGAAACGTAGTTTTTACTCCCACAGCATCTACGACGACGACTCCTTGAAAGATATATCATCCGCCTGGAGAATAGCAATCTTGTAGCGAAGGCCTTTTCTTCATCGCTGATGTAGCCATTGTGCTATGCCCCCTTGCGTGAAATAATTTGTTTTGATGTTTTTGCGAGCTTTTTGTGCTACTCGCTCGCAACTTCGAATACACGAAAACACTCCGTGAGTCTTTTCTGGGCGCCTACGACTGCCGTCTGGATTCACCCGACGCCCTCACACACCCTGTCAGGGGCATCCTTGAATTTTGCAGGCTGTAGTTTCCTGTGAGGAGCTGTAGTAGGACGCAAGTGAAGGGTAAACGTTCAGTTGGAGGTTGCTTTTTATCTCATTTCGTGCACCCCAAATTTCGACAAATTTCGACCACTAAAGCACCTGTAAGTCGAGGTGTAGGCCTTTGTTGAGAACGGGCGGGAGATCAATCTCGTGAGAAGCATAAAGTGCTGTGAGGAGCCTCTTTCACGTCACCGTCGCTCTCCGGTAAGCGCGAAACAGCCGAAGTTCTAAACGCAGCGTGTTGAAGATAGCAATGTGTTTTCTGTTCCGATAAAACATACAGAAATTAGAGTAACCGGAAAGCCGTAGACCAGGAAACGATCGGGTGCCAGCGTGGCCTTATGTTTGTAATGAATAGAGGGTTGGTAACGCAAAGAGTACAACATTCGACAGGACAGTTGTCACAATGATTTTTTACTCCATCAAGAGATCACGTTGATCCGAGCCCTAGCGCTTGCCTGCAGCAGCGGGCAAACCCTTCACTGTCAGTATAGCAAGACGCGTTTCCCTTTAAAGCTAAAGCAGCAGTGTTGCAGCAATACCACCCTGTCCGGAACATTAAGGCGACTATGGAAGTCTTACCAATATCCAAACGGTCCTGAAATTTGTGGACAGAGTGGTAGCAATCTGTCCGGAACAGTAAGACGGTTTTGATATCATACTTTTATCCAAACGGTTCTAACATGTTTGGACAGAGTGCTATGCAGCAGTACGTGCAGCATTTTTTTTCCCTTCGTCCAAGCAATTTATTATGTTCGCCCTTCTTTTCTCTTACCTTCCCAGTCTTGAGTCAGATGCGGGGTCACACAGCAGGCTTTCCTCCCCCCTCCCTACGGTTCGTGCCTTGCTTTTTTTATTGCGAGAAGACGTTAGCCCCTCCTTCCCTCATCGGCTCGCGTCGAATTACGCCTGCACACGCTATGCGCTCCCCGCAATTGATTATTTTTATGTTTGCGCATAGAGTCAAAATCTCGCTATGGTTGGATTCGAACTATGAGTACGTATCAACCTGAGTTGCACCCGAGGGTGACCACTATTAACAGAACACCCGGACGACCGCACTCTGTCCGAAAATGTATGTCCGTGCTGGTACCAACTCTTGTTGATACTCGAACGCTCCTTATTATTTCGGACATATAAGAAGTTTATAGGGAGTACAAGTACGGTCGAGTTTTTTGTTGCTATTACCCTCGGGTGATGGTCTACGTGTGCTGAGCATTGTTTTCAAATTGTCAAGTTTTCGGTGTTTTTCTAGATCGAACGTGCCCGAGGATTCGTACGTGCGTTCGTACTTGTCCTGAAATTCACGGAATTATTCATCAGGGTGCCTACGCTGGAGAGGTACGTGCACATAATATATGCCGGGGTCGTAGTTCCTTCCCTTTCTCTTATTTCCCCATGACGAAACGTCCTCCGGTACCTGGTATATCATTACTGAAACGACAAATAGCGCACAACAGCCGCGCGAGAAGCAAAAACCTCCTATCCCTCCCGTGTTTCCCCTCTTGCACAGGTCGTCACCCTCGGGCCGCTGCTGTTCTCCCTGGGGATTAACATTTACAACAAGATTAACCTCGTCGACGCTCCGTGCCCCGTTTGCGGCGTGCAGCTGCAGGGCCTGAAGAACAGGGAGAACCAGTGTCCAAGGTAAGTCAATCTCATCAGGTTCATTAATATCGGCGACTGCAACCTTAGTATCATACCGAGTATGGCGTGAGTGTGTCCAGCTTTCCGCCTGTCTGAACGTGTACAGCGATTGTCGGGGAGATCGTATGCGCGGTTGGCGAAGATGGCCAACCAGTGCTTGGCAACGTTTTGTTAGCTCGGGGTACGTACAAGTTATATACCAACTAGAATTGGTGCCGGGATCGTGTCGCGCAGACGTTTGGTGTGTCGGCTTGGAGCGATAATCGCTCGCATCCTCCGTTTGGGCCCTGTCGATAACCCATGGCAAAACCTCATGCATGTCAGCTGTGTTATATTGCAGTTAGTTGGCGTGTCATACCCTGCCTTGATTTAGGGCAACTTCCCGCGCCCGTGCCGTCAAACGTTCAAGCTTTGAAGTGAAGTGACGAAGCGAGCTTTGAAGTGAAGTGACGAATGACCCTGGACAAGTTGACTTTTAGGGTTTTTAGTCTGGCGACTGCGTACGTAGTGTGGCAGTGACACTTACATAGCACGCGGGATGCATACCTAACCCTTTTACTCTTCGGAATATTGCAATCAAGACACAAAAATCTTGGTAAAAAAACTGGAATATATAGATTTTTGTGTACATAATGGGTCCCGATTACTATGGCCCTTCGCAATACTGCAGAAAAATGACGCGGCTCTGTTTGTAAGGATTTTGTGCCCAAAAACGCGGGAGCAAGTGTCAAGGAGCTAATCTCTATCCCTTCCCGACTCATTCCATGTTTTGCACAGCTGCGGAACAATGCTGATGGCGCAAGCCGGCAATTTCGAAGCGTTGGGGTCGGGCTACGTGCGGGATGAGACGGGGGCACAGCAGGAGTTCACCCGAGTGGGAGACAACGGCGTCATAGACGTGGATGCCATCGACGTGGACGATTGAGAGTTTTTTTTTAACGAACGGGGGGGGGCTCTTCTTGCGCGCATCAAGATGACCTCCCGCAGAGACGTGTGAAGCTTGGGCCGCGGCATTATGCGAGAAGAGTTTCGCACTCACGGGCATTTGGTGTGAATCTGTGTAGTTTGTCACAGCCTGGTAGTTTTTGGGTTGATGGTTGCTGGAGAACGCGGGTACTTTTCCAGGGGCTGAGGTCACGGATGCTAAAGGTCGTATATCGTGCGGCCTTAGCTCGTCTTCCTATGCTGTATTGGCAACCTTGTCTCCGTTCGCGAGACTGTATGTGAAGCGGCTTGCAATACGCGGGAAAAGTCGTACTGACGATGGCGGTTCATAGGGGGGCGTCAAACTTTGCTAGGCGCTCACTCCCGCGGGCTCACTCCCGCGGGGTCGCGGGGTGTGGGATTATAATCATAACGCTGTAGTACTTGTTCAGCGTGATAGACTAGACTTGGAGCCAACTCTGGCCACTGCAAGGGAATTAAGGGAAAGTCGGGATGCGGTGCCGTCCGCCCCCCGCGACGCAAGCGCATCAAGCACGCAGGTCATGCGTGCGCGTGAGTTAAACGACGTGCTTTTACTGTTTCACGAGTGAAGACTACAACCAGGAAATGGAAGCAGATTACGGCGCGAAATATTTGCATCCGGCCGCCGCTCAGTCGAAGAGACCGAGCTTCGGGCGTGCGTTCTACAATAATCTAATCCAGTGTAACGTTGGCCACCGAGGTGGCCGGGTGACCCTTCCCTTTCACACAGTTGATTATGCATTTCGGCAGCAGCAACCGCCAGTCTAACGATCGAAAAGATGCCTGCCGCTCGACTCGGCACGTCTCTCTACAGCGTACACCCAACCCACAATAGTGGTAGGTACGAGACTGCATATAGCCAGCAACGGGCATGCGTAACATAACCATGCGTTATTACTACACCAAACACGGCAGCAACGAGGTCACCCAACATAACAATGGGCTAACAATCTAGAAATATACCAAACACGGCTAACGTGACATCTGCTCCTTCGGCAAAGTCTTGATGGGCCACTCCTTCAATGCGGCCATCGCTCGCTCGGGTAAAAAAATCGTGAACGAAGAGATGCAGGTGGTGAGGGGACCAAATATCAATTTTTCCGATGGTAATACGCACGTATAGCGATCAGCCGGGGATGCGGCAATCTTGCCATTGTTCTCCAGGCTTGCTGGAGCACTCCCCCCGTGCGCGGTACTGGAACACAAACGGCCATAGGTCGGTTTCACTTGTCCGCGGCGCGCGCAGCTCGAAGCTCTGCCCGAAGCACGTGCTTCTGGATCTTGCCTGAGGTTGAGGGTTGGGCGGGGTTGCGCGTGGGGACTCGTGATCCTTTGCCGTGACAGTTATTGCCATCGCAATACCATGAGAGGGAGCAAAAGGGGATTAACGCACGCTTGGCGTACACGAAGTATGCAATATCTGGCATTCCGCCGAATCACGAGTGCGCGTGGGGGAAGTAAAGTGAAAGACGTGGCAATGACTGTACTCGCAGCAGTCAACAGGTTTCCAAGTACAATTTTCGGTCCTCCGTCGGCTACTTTTTTACGCAGTTCGTTTGATGTATCGAGCCCTGTTCCTCCAACGAGCAACGCTATGCCCTGAGGGCGTACGTATTGCCAATATAAATATGTGACTAAGCTCAAGCGAACTACGTGCGGAGCGCTTTGCGCTAGCTTCCATGGGCCTGCCGCAGTTCGCAGTCCATCCCAGCTACGAATCCAAGACAGACGCGACAGGCACCTCTTCTTACCAGTGGCAGTCTTGGGCAGCGCTCGGAAGACGACATCCTTTGGGCACTTAAACCCAGCGAGGTTCCTCCGCGCGTGGATGATGATATCATCCGCTATTGCCTGATCAAGCGAAGGGACCGACGATATAACGAGAGGCGCGTTACAGTAAGAGCGCTATCGAACGGCTTCAGCAGCTGTAGCCTTTAGGGGACATCCGGTAGTGGTGGCAGACCTGTCGGTGTATGCGTCATCACTGACATCCAGCCGCAGAGCGTTACTTCCAACAACGAAAAAGCGGAGAGCCCCTAGAAAAGAGCGGACGGGGAAGAACCTTCCAATCGACTACTGGGTAGCTCGAATGCCAAGGGAACATCCAGTCTTGACTCGCCGGAAGTAAACACTCGAGGCTGACAGCTCGCGCTCAAGGCTTGAATCGAAGGCTTGAACCGGTAACGGCCACGCCACAGCGTCATCTTCCGCGACTTGTGCCTCAAAGGAGTTGATTTCGAGAGAGGGGGCATTCTCGCTCTTTGTGTTGAACTAAGGGTGAGCGTGTCAGAAAACAAGTGCCGCTGCCGACCGCATCACCTCTACGCCGGGCGTGGTCTCGATCACAGCGACCGGCACTTCTCCCCAGAACGGATCCGGCATGGCTACCACGGCAACGTGCAGCACCGCTTCGTGTTGATGTAGCACCGTCTCCACTTCGATAGACGATATATTCTCCCCTCCACTGTTGGCGCCATGGGTCGCACGGTTCGGCAGCAAACTCAGTACGGTAGTTCGTAGCGCGAAAGGCACGCCTGTCAAAGGTCGGGGTTGCTCCATTGCTGCTATCAACTACCAAAAAGTGTTTGGTTTTAGTCTGGACCGTCCGTCCACATCGAAGTGTATAAGAGTGAGATACCGTGTACAAATCAGACTGCTTGGTCGTCGGGAGCTTCTTAGTGCCTTGACAACCTTGCAAGTTCATCCCGTTCACGTATTGCCCTTGTGCTACATTGTCACATACTTCAACGGCAGCGGTTAAGGCGCCCGTTAACAACCGTCAGATGTGGTATGCGCGTGTTCCGATTCAAAGGTTCGTGTCGGGTGGACGGAAAATGTCAAAACACACCATTTTCATCGTCGAAAGGATACCGGCAGACGGGGAATCAATCCGCGCATACAAGAGACACAACCTGATGATTATGTCTTTCTCCCTGTCCTTGAGCTCCACCCGTCCTCCTGCGTGCTGTACCGCCAGATCTCCGGTTCTGAACCACTCCCCCTGTAGTGCACCGTCGGCCCGTACATGACATGATGAGCGCAATCGCGAAATATAATACCAGGTACAGACGACACACGGAAGGGATAACGGCTACCAAATAGTTTCGCCTTCACCATCGATGCCTACCACCACTTGAAAAAAGGGAATATTGGGCCACGTCCGGACATAAGGCTTAGTTCGAGGGAGCATCGGAGTCATCAATGGGAGCGACGCAGAACTGTAATATCCTCTCGCAGGCGTGTGGCCGACGCCCCTGCAGCTGACTCGTGTACAGAACATGAATATGTTCACCCGTCTGATTCTACCGTAAACTCGACGATCACTAAAAAAGAAAGGGCGAAGCAAACTCGCCTGGTCAAACGCCTTTGTTGTAGCCCGCTCGTTCTTCAGGTACCCCTTCATGACAGCATTACCTGCATTCGCAACCATCAGGAAAGATAGAAGAAAAAAAGTGTGTCCACGATATGAATCGCGCCGTGAGAACTAACAGCGGAGCCGTCACGAAAGGGTTTTGATTATCGCAGCTCGGAGATCCAAATCAACAAACGACATCGTACAACACTTCCCGCGTTCCACAATAAACTGTTGAATACATGGGATATCGACCAACCGGTAGAAGTGTCCGTTAATTCGATTGAGCAGTTAAGTGCGAGGCAGGTGTTTCGAGAGAGTCCTAATATAGCCTGGCAGCCGCTTAACCAATAAACATTACCATACCAAGATACCATGCCGGCGGTCGAGGTTGCAATTAGTAGCGTCCTCCGATGATACAAGAAGGCTGAAACTTGCTTTACAGGCATACGCAGTTTCAAGCACTGGCAATCATGTACTGGCGGCTAATCAGCTACGAATGCCGTCATATCTACAATCAAAAAGTTCTATAATACCTTTGAGCAGAACCTCCCCCAGAGTAATGCCATCCGCGGGAACAGGGTCCAAGCTTTCCCTCACAGCGACGTACATGTCCTGGACCAAGGAAGGAGCTGTAGGCAGCGAGGCAAAGGAATTTGTATGTGTCACGACGGGTGAATTGCGCCATTCCTGACATGGCTACTGCTTCAACTGTGTTCACAAGGAAGGTGCCAATACTGCGGTTTACCTACCCTGCATTTCCGGTGTCGCAAACCGTGGACACTTCAGGTCCAATCCGACCCGGGGCTGAGGCACCTCCGCACGTCGCCGGCAGCAACATTGCATGTTTAGCAACGAAAAATCCCCACAACCACGTCGTAGCAACAGTTTTAACAGTTATATCTAACACCAGTATGCATCTAGAGCTACCCCAAGACCCAGGGATAAACGCGGACATCTACATATATCGTTCCCTAGATTTAGTACGTCCTCATGCCTTCTACGTGTTCGTATCACCCGCCCTTTGCGAGTAAGTTCCGAGGTCTGAGACATGGGGTCCTTCCCCTCTCTTGCACCCCCTCCGGATTTTCGGCATATATATTTTTAATGCTATCGTGTTCTGCTTCGCCCGCCACTCGAACGGTCGGTGTATCCTTTCTCATTCAAACGACTACGGTTCTAGGCACGTGGAGCACCCCTCAAGAGGTGACGCTGCCGAAACAGTATTTCCTGGGAGATATATGAAGGCACCTTCCTACCGCCCTACCGTATCACCCGAGCGCCATCTAGAATCGGCTGCTCACGCCGTAGACGATGCTGCCAGAGCTTTTTATACAGCACGTAGGTACGCAACTGTCTATAACCACGTAGAGCAGTCGCACCTTGCCAAGGCATGCGAGCACTCTTCTCCGCCTCGTCGAGTTTGTCCCAGTCATCATCCCACAGACAAGCTGTAGCCGGGCCATAAACCTGCACAACGACCCCAAAAGGTCCACCGTTAATCGCCGGTTTAGATCCTCAGTGTTTCGAACAAACAAGCGCCATCCAACGCCTCACACCTCGCAGCTCTTTTCCCCATCACTGAATTTAGCTTCGCTTCACGTATGGTAGAATTCACGCGTAAATGGAGAGGTTACTATCACCTTCCATGCACGTCAAATACCTTACAAATCCCTCCTGCTTGAAGAGAACTGTGGGCTTGTTCCCAACACCTATTAGGGCATATTGTGAGCATGTGTACGTGCGGACGCTCGAAGTATCACCTCCGTTAAACCGTAGGACGCTAAAGGTCGGATGCCCAGCTCCGACTCCATCTTTCGCATCACGCTCGGCGGCGGTGACGACCCCGCCGTCAACATTTGTATTTGCGCCAGAGGCCCAGAAGCTGAAGCCCGCAACTGTCGACCGATGTGCGACAAGCAATACAGGTCACCTTTAAAAATACAGAACACCTCACGAGCGCCGTAAGTTCTCAACAGGAAACAGCCAACCGGGCGGTTGCTGACGACATCGTTAGTGCTACACGCTGCAGTGGTGTTACACGCTGCAGTGGCAGCTGCAAGTAGCCGTATCTCGATAAGATCGCGGAATGCCAACGGTCGGAAATTCGAGCTCAAGACGCTCGGATAGTTTAGCTCGGATTCCCATCACAAAAGTCGCGCGCATGCCCCTCTCGCGTGCGACTGAATCGAAAGCATGCCTTACGCTGGCGACGAAGCCCGGCGGGCAAAATAACG
>JBBMHQ010056332.1:0-16218 GCA_037834295.1 Postelsia palmaeformis
ATTTGGATCCAACTTCCAAATTAAGAGGCTCTCGGCAGCAGGAAACTTGGAAAGTGAGGTATAAGCTTCCAAATATATGGAAGCATCTCGTTTTAACTCTTCAGCTCCGAACGCTTTCAACTTTGTAGAAAACATTTTGAGGGACGCCTCTTCATAAGTTCAACAAATTATAAACTTGGAATATGGTTCAAAATATTCAGAACGTGTAAAATGGCTTTTAGCATGTCGAACTTTCCCGAAAAAATCAAAACAACCGTGAAAAGGTTTCTATCGATGACGCGAAACACCAAACATTTCATAATTTTTGTCAATTTACCAAGTGTTCGCATCACAACGTCTTCAGATTTTATTCTACCATCTTACAGCAGCAGCAGCAGCAGATAGCCGATCGCACGACGAGGCCCTTTATGGCAAGAAGGCTGGCGCAGAAAAGACCCTAGGCACAGCGCATGTACTTCAGAGGTCGACACTGTTTTCAGCCCAGCCAAAATCCCATGGAAAGCTGAGGCGGCTGCTGTTTGTGTTTGTTATTTACCACCAGTCTGCACCGACAGCTCATATCCACACCCGTATCGGATCCACACGCGGTTTACGGCCAGTGTCGTCAGCACTATCTCGGCTGCTGTCGATGAAACCGTGTATCTGCTGTATCTCCGTCTATCATACAAGTTGAAGCGTATATAGCGTGAGGCGTCCTGAGATTGTTTGGTTTGCACCAACTCGCAACAGCGTTACTGGGCTGCAATAGAAAATACTAAAGCGAGTTTCTCTTTGCGAACGAACAAGGAGTGAGCTTGGCGATCCATATCATGGCAATTTAGCTTGTTCTTTCAAAAATGTGCGTCGTTGAAAACGGCCCTAAGCCGACATGGCCCCAGCGTGTCTATTATAGCTCGTACAAAAGGAGAGAACTTTACGTAGCTTTCCTGCCGTAATCTGCATCAAGCGGTCGTACACTCCCTGCCATATCACCATCCCCTTTTTTATACACCACCCATCAGCAGCAGCGATCGTCCACGTCTTTGCTGCGCGGCGGGGGAGTTCCCGCTGATTTCACTGTGGAGATTGTTTTTGCTGTTTTTCATGCTGCCGTCAGTGTTTCTATCTAGTGTTCGTGGTTCTGAGTTTTGAAGGCGAGCGGTTGAAATGGTTGCGAGCATTACTTTGCACAGCAGCTGCTAATATTAAATGCTGTGCCTGCATCGGGCCCGAGGTAATCTTATTGTTGCGCGCGTATTACTCTATAGCGTCGTGCGCCTTGTGTGTTCCGTCGAAACGAAACATTGTACTTCTACTATGCCGTACTACCACCTGTGTACGTACGCGCGTGGTATGTACGTACGTACGAAACTACCTGGTAGTGGTGGTCTCGTGATAATAGCCTACGGCTGTAGGGTGCGAGTACAGCAGGTATAAAGGCGAGTGAAGCCTGGAAGAAGAGCAGCATAATTAGTAATACCAACCGAATATTTGTCGGGGTCTCCAGCAACTCGGCGCAATGTGATGACTGTATTGTTGCTCACTACTTTCCTGCTCCTCTTGCTGGCTATGTGTATCATCACCGACCGTCCGTCCAAGTGTATGCCGGCAAACGTTATACGAGCGTTTTTTTTTATGGTTTGCCCCACTAAACTACTGACGCTGAATACTTCGTTCGGATGTTTGTATATTGGAATAACATGCGCTTGCGAGCAGTGCAAGAGCATTGAACCCAGCCCAAGAATCTCCTTGGCTACTGGCCGCAATTCGAACTGTGTCGGTGGTTATTACACCATGTCATATCACATGTCTTATGCTTTTATATGAGATATCGATATTATGTGATATTGTGATACTCCGAGTATAAATTATTGAATTACATTATATGGTTCAATATGACATGATCTATCATATAATGTTTTTTTTTCACATTGATACGCTTATATCATTTCGCACATCGTGTGGTTTATCTTAATTTGGGGTATGGCACCGACCTCTACAACGGGCATACGCCGACCAAAACGTATTACAAGAGGCTACATATCGGACGTTCATTCATTCGTTGACTAGCCTGATAACTCTCTCGTATTGTCTTCGACCAGTGAGAAAGTTGTTCAATGATAAGTCCCCAAGTGTGACTCCGAAATCACGAAATCCCGACAGTTTACCTGGTAATTGTGAAATATTTCAATACCTGACGGCCTGAGAATGGACACACCATTACAACTTCACCGAAGCACCTGTTGCCTCCTTCTTCCCTAGCAGCGAAGGCCCATGTTGCATATACAGGGTTGGTCACTGGAGAAGTAGAAAAACTCCCTCGTCTAACAGTGGGCCTTCTATCAACTCACGATCCGATGGCCTGGACCCCGCTCACGTCCACAATGCACGCCTAAACATTTCAGGGTGTGATCTTGTTCTATCGAAAAGCAACACATTTTGCCTTCAGGGAATCACACTAACGACGTCAACGATTCCGAGCGAGAACATCTATACGGAACAAAATTGGCGAAGGAAGCTTTAATGAGGAGAAAGTTATCGTGCGATTGTTACTCCAAATAAGTTTTTGAAATTTTTCTTACCTTTGAAGAAGCGGTATTTCTTAAAGCCTTGATTGCTTCGAATGGTAGAAAAAGATGCAAGTTTTTCAGGGCATACGTCGACACTGAACGTGTGGACGTGATCGCACCAACACGAGGACGATATCAGTATGCGTTTCGAATTAGGCGAGCCTTTCTAGCTGTTTCAAGATAAATGTGTTTGTGGAGCAGCGTAGTGATCATGTTTGTAAATGTAGCGAGGAACGTTTCCATGCGTGATTTTTTTTTGAGGCATGGGCTATTTGACAGCTGGAAAGCCAACTTCAGCGTGGTCGTCCATCGCAGAATTCCTCAAAAGAAGGCGGGATCTTGTTCCGGATTTTGTTTCGTTTATTGAACTCGGTCAATGCAAACATTGATGAAAAACTCTGAAAATATTACAATTGAGAGTTGAAAACGGGACGAAAATGAACGGATTCATTTTCACACAGGCATGAAAAACAACGAGTGTATATTTCTGGTCTGAATCCTCAAAATACACGACACAAACACATGATGTCCAAATGTCCCTTTGTCGCCGGCGCCAAGACGTCAACGAATCGAAGTAGGCGTCCTGATTCCATGGGGTATCCATTTTTGTGGGGGCATCTTCTTTCCGACCGATTTCTCCATACGGATGAAGTCTGGTGGTCAAGTTACGTGATGTATAATTACTCGAGGGAAATGGTGAGGTTGATAACACCTTCTGGGGTGTTTATGTGTTGTCTGTTGTTCAAGTTTCACATCCTGTCAAAACCGGTATTAAATCAAACGAACCCCTCCCACCTCGCATCGACCGCGGCCCTGCTTTCCAATGTGCAGAGATTTCGCAGTTGGGGATATTCGAGAAACGTGGAATGACTACTGCGGTGGGCCGAGAGGAAAGAAGTGACAAGAACAAAACGAACGAGCTTCCTGGCGTATCCTGGTACCGACTGAATGTTGATAGTAATCGAGATGAGTTGTGTACTGATCGTCGTTGTAGACGTGAAGGTGGTGGTTGTGATGATGGTGGTGGTGGTGGTGATGGTGGTGGCTGTTTGGGTGGTGGCGGTTGTGGTGAAGATGGTGGTGGTGGTCGTGGTGGTGGCGGTTGTGGCGACGGTGGTGGTGGTGATGGTTGTTTTGTTCGCGTACGCAGTGGTTGTGGTGGTGGTTCTAATTCAGGCGGGGGTGATGATTATGATTAAGGTGGGGGTAGTGGTTGCGTCGGTGGTGATGGTGTTGGCGGTGCCTGTCGTGGTCATGGTGGTCGAGTCGGGGCTGGTGGTGGCGGTGGTAGTCGGCGTGTTGTTGGTCGTGGCCGAAGATGTTTTGAGTACGGATTTCGAGTACACACGAAAACCGCCGACTCACACACGATTGGACACGGTGTTGGAACGCGAAGTACCCTTAAGTCAATGATCGTAGTCGCTTGATGAAGGGCGTGCTCTCGAGATACGGTTGCCTCCATACATACTTTTGACAATACTCAAAGTTGATGGAAGCTAAATATATCCCCACCAAGCTTCCGTCATAGAAAACCATGGGTTGGCCAGACGAATTAGTGTTTGAAAATCCACGCGTGCCGTAAGCTGTGGTTGAAAGGTTCACGACCGACGAATATTCCGCCGGTTTTTTTTTAAACGAGTACTCGTAAAACGAAGTCGTAATATCCCTCGTCATGACCTGCTTCAATCGGTTCGGTCAAGTCGGTTGTTGAGGGCGGTTAGGCGAGGGGCACATGCTCTAAGACGGGGGGTCTCGAGAGTATTTGCTGACGCTCTGTTAGAAGCGCGTGTCGACTAGAATCAGTTCGACAGATTCCGCATGCCTCCAGTCGATCAGAATCTTAGGGCACAGACGTCCACCCCCTCATTACTCGCTAGAGTACTATGAGGCCGTACAGGGTATATCGTTTTCGTCTATCCTTGATTGGGGAACCTGTCGTAAACAAAACAGACGAGATAGTGAGGAGGGCCTGTACCATCAAGTTTGCGGTTGTAACCGAGATCTGGAGTTGAGTAGGCCGACGATGTCAACAACTGGGATCGTAACTTTGGTGCAACCGACTTTGGATTATTCAGGCTGACCACGAAGGTCGTATATAGCGTCAGAAAACCGTCTGCGTTTGTCGCATATAAACCCCTTACCCCCGGCTGTGGCTCGGACGATATACCCACCCACGAATGTACGAACTATATCGGTCCTTGGGTGTAACAAATCAACCGCCAGCAGTAGCGACAACCACACGAAAAATGGGTATTATTTTTGTAGATGACTCACACAAGAGTCGACTGCAGCAAAGACGACAGTGGCAACGTTGACGAGAGGAAAGCATTTTTATTGAGACACTGGCAGTCTAGATGAATGTTTCACGTGAATAAGGTGGCAATCAACTGTCACGTTACAGATATTGTTCGAGAGAAAGACCACGTGGGAACACCTGATTTAGTTCATGAGTCACTAATGCCCTGAACAGTTCCGTTGGTATGATGATACAGCGTGGGAAATATTGGTAGTCAGGTTGGCGTGTGTGATGTGTGTATGATCGGAGTACAGTTGTTCAGCGCAAAATGTACGAAGTGGTATTGTTTACAAAGCGAACTGCTGCTATGTTAAAAGGTGGCCTAGGTAGGGACGCGAGGTTTTCGAACGCGTTTGATGTAGAAGCACTTTTTGGCTATACTATTTCAGCCTTACGGGGTATTGTGCGTAAAGGAATTACGTCTGAAACCGTTGACGTTTGGAGGGAGTTTCCGTTGCACTCCAGGACCAGAGGAGGGGTGGGTCTGGCTAAGTGCGCAGTGTATCATAGCGCCAGTTTTTTTAGTGATATCTAGAGGGGTAAGCTACTCACGTGATGAACTCCGTCTTTTGTTCTAGGTGTGTCTCCACCGTGAAACGTGTGTCCGGTTTGCATGAATGGTGTTAAACTAATTCAACCATATCCGGGAGCGTAGGCTACGGCGGGCTTTACGCGTGGGGATGCTCCTGAATGAGAAGTAGAGAGAAGGTGAAGACCGATATTACGCTCAGTGTATATACTCACAACAGTTTGATGGAAGACGGTACATAGGATAGTCCCCCTCGTAAATGAGCATCGACAGAAGGATAAAGCAGGACCCAGCATGGTAACGAGTTGGACTTTCTCTTGGTCACCAAGAAACTTAGAGTTTGGTTCGGATGATTTGGATTTACACAACAAGGTCAATGTCGAGTGGGTTTGACACAGGCGCGGTTAGCGATGCAGCTGATCGTGCAGCGTCAGGGTATCGCGTTCCCATGGGAACGACGACTTTATGTGGACACAAATAGGCGTGGCTGTGATGACATCAGTATGATTCTGGAGTTGGATATGTGTGGAACGGGGACTTTGGACTGCGGGTGCATCCAAGAACCGTTACGTTGACACATTTCGTTCATGATTCATGTAGGTCATGGTATTGCTTGTCCAGTTTCGCGCTCACAATTCCGGAGTTTTGTTGACGCTACGAATTCAGGCTTCATCGTGACACGTCCTCCGTACTGTATACAGAACAAATTGGTTTTGGTTGGTCAGGTCCCGAGGTAGCATGTCGAGAGGAAACAGAAGATGACCGGCTAAAAGCAGCTCGCGCGGCTTGTGTGCTTTCGCCGTTGTGGCGTCATTGGTATCTCCTGAGATACACAGCGTCAAGAAAGCTGGTTGCTTGGGCGAGACTGAAGGAGTTAATAGCAGTGAGTGGTTGCGGTTAGAATATTGGCAAGCTGTGACGAAATCCAATAGAGTAACCCTCTCCCTACCATTTTTTCGAACGCCGATGATTCGTACTTGGCTCAAGGGGAAGGCTTCCAGTATTTGCAGGATATTCTGCCATGCAGTCTGCGAAGCAGTCCGATCCATTGGAACTTCTAAGCGGCCATGGTGGCGTACGATGTCGTAGGGTATCGTCCATGGTTAATGAGTACATCGGCGCCATTGTTTCCTGCTGCATATTTGTATATACAGCCGAACCGTTTTGACACACGGCTCCACAGACGACTTGACTTTGCTATTTTAAACGACGCAACGCGTCGGGAGGATAGGGGATATGGGTTAAGAGTGTTTTTGTGCTAGACACGACATGATTTCGTTCCCCTTTTAATTATTCACTTTTGTCTCGACGTGTATATTCGTGTTTATTGCATTCACTTGGTGATCTGGTTGGGAGTGCCATTCTGTATACGGTGTCGGACTTTTTTAATGCTCCAATTGCGTGTGTAGTGCTCTTTGTGTCACAGGTAACTTCAGGAAGGGCAAAAGATACATGTCTCCTCTATCGCGATTTTTTTTTTCTTCAGTATCGTGGCAGGCAGTCGGTTGTGCGAGCTAGACATGCTGACAATGGACTTTTCGTACTCTCGGAACCTTCGACCCTCCATTAATTCCATTGATTCAGTCATATTTTCGTTTTGCCATCCGACAATGTGCAGTATGATCTTCAACAATGATCACTCATAACGATATTGTCAGCCAGTATTACGTGATTTTTGAGGTTTCTGCAATGGGTTTGAGGACAGCGATGGTAAAGGATGCAGTAGCAGCGTTTACACAGTGCTGTACCTCTTCGATGCTCTACTGCTGTTTTGGCGCTTCGAAGCTATCACCTACTGCACAGCTACAGTTTTCCGGCTCGAGCGGACGGTATTTCTCACTTTTCCCGTCCCTGTCATTCCCTCTTGGTCACGATGATACTTGTTTCGGCTGCAAATGCCAAAACATTTCACCCCGACGGAAGCCAAAGCCAACAAAAGGTAGGGCTGCAATTTGTTGCTGCTTGCTATGCAATCCCTTAACTGCAAATTGACCGCACACGAGCATGGCAGCTCAACCGACAGAGGGAAAGTAGTGATGCTTGTCGAGGCTCTGTGTCAATGAAAAGCGGTCTAGAGTGGTGACACCCAAGCGGGCGACAAAATGACCTGTGATTAACAAATAAATGCAGTGTTTCGCGTCCCAGCAACGGTCAAACAAAGTTTCTAGCATATCTACGGATTATAATAGACTAGATCTATATAGACCCATTAACGAAGAGGACGACAACTTACAATCTGCCCGGAAACATTGCATGCCTTCAAACATCCAGGATATGTTTCGGAAGCCTCGATACTCGTGCGTTTCAAGAGGCTGTGCATCATTTTTGGGATGAAGGCCAACGCCCTCACTTCAAAAACGGACAGCTCTGAAGATATATATATATTAGAGAGCCATATCTGACTACTGACACCCTAAAGGTAGCGGAAGGTACGAGCGTAAGCCGCGCCAGTGGCTAAGTTGCGGGTGACTCGTCGAATGCTTGACAACCAGTTGACTTCGCGCTGCCCAGACCTCGTTTTGTGATTTTTCCCGAATATGGCTGAAGCGTGCTACAGGAGGTGTACCGTTTCAGCTATGAGACCCCCCACTGGAGAAGCTGCTTATCTCACCCCATCTGCTCTCCGATGAACAATATCATACCCCCAAGTATAAGAAAGGAAAAAAAAAATGAAACAAGATTGGCATACCCACGATTTTGAATCAACGAGCCCCGTCATTCACGAAACAGTTTAGATGAAACGTGCTACGTCTATTTTCGTACACCATATCGTGGGGCGAGCCGTTAACTTAAGATGATGTGTTCGTCCGATCACGGTGCAACCAACGGAGGAAGATGAGGAGAGTGAGCTTACGCATGTCAAGCATGATTGCAGGACTTCGTTGGGCTCCTCTGTGGGGCAACAGTGGGATAGCGCACCAGTATGTGGCGCTAATGCGGTTTCAATATTAAACATGGCGATAGCTGTGCAATCAAAGACCATCGCATCGCCACCACCGGGTCAGTACGCGTCGGGTTTCAACCGAGCAGACGTATCCTATACTGCGCACAGCCTTGGAGCCCTATTTGGGTAAGACCCCCGCACCCGCTACTGTACCGTGCACGGATCATGCCCGGTTGCTACCAACTCAAGATACCTTCTTACTCCACAAAGGGCGGCCTTCGAGCTGCACGTGACCGTTTTTGAACACTTTACTTCAACGACACGTACGCTTGATGTACTAGCTACCCTGGATGGATATATATGTCGTGATTTATATGAATTATGACCCCTTTGTCCGCGCTGCTTCTCAACTCGGAACTGTACTAGTGCTGTTATGACGGGTGTACACAAGGTTGCTCCACCTGGACTCACGTATACATTGAAGGGTACACCTAATTAGTGTATGTAAAGCGCCCAACCTCTGACGTCGAAAACGAACAGAAAGGGTACTAAGGTGGGCAGTAAACAATGGTGTCGAATTTGCCGAAAACACACCGGAAACATCCAACCACTAGCATTTTCTAGAATATTTTGTCACTTCAAGACGCTACCACCGGGAACGGCGTGTGCATATCTCAACAGCCCTACGGAGTAGAAAACGCTACTTTTGCCACGTAATTCTTACCAAGCAAGTGGTGAGCGCCGTCGGATGTATTATATTGCTTTTTTTCGTGTTCTGTTGTTTCGCCAGAGGTGGCCGTACTTGCCGACTTTGAACGCATAAAACAGTCGAGGTGCACTGTTTTGTCTCTGGTGATTCTCAAATAATGAGCTCTATACCTCCCGCTAAAACTGACTAGTGCGAAAGCTCTAATAACATCCCGAAACATAAATTTATGACCCGAGTGTACGAAAAAAACGTTTTCGGAACAGGACTGGCATTTCCACTTGTCTTGGGTTGGTGAGCCGCGTCATCCAGAAGATGTTATAGCAGTTGTGCTGCCTCTATCTCCGAACGCGTCTTCAGTGTTTTTGGTGGGTCCCTATCGAATCAGGTCAGAAGGATTGCCATACTTGAGAGAGCATACAATCAGGGGACGATCTACATCATAACTAGAGGAGTAGCCTTTTTATTACCAAGAAATGTTTTCATCTGTAAGCGCTGGTCAAGATTAAGGGTATCTCAGCCTGTCTTTGTTCAACTTCAACGTCTATGGGACCGCAGGGACCGACCCCATGACCAACATATCTGACGACAATCTCACCGAAAAAGGCAATGGGGGCGTCGCGGGGTGCTGTAGTCATTACGTGCCCCTCAAACAGGGCACAGTGTTTTTCTTACGGAGTTCATGATAAGCATTCAGAAATTTCCGAGCTGGCGTTGCATTGAGTACTTTTCCTAGTGGCCCGTACGGACAATACAAGCAGTATTCAGAACGCAACGCAGAGGTCCGCACCAATGTTACAGTACTTTTTCCTCTACATGCCGGCGTCCCTGGTAACTTGATAGGAGGTCAACGTGCCTATCAAAAATAATGTCGGGGGTCAAGTCTCACCGAGAGCATGCTCGTAGGGCTTATTTTTGGTTTCAAAGATATCAACCGGCAAGCGCGAGAGCGTGAGTTAGCTACATCCGGTGAAAATCAACGAGCAGTGGTAATGTTGAGCCTATCCGCGATGAAAAAAAGGCCCGTACCGGAGGGGAGAAGGGCAGACACCTGTGATCACGGCTTATTAAGAACGTTGTCGAGGGTAAACCCTGCTTCTTGTAAGGCTGGAAAGTGAAGTAGTGATTGGAACAGTAAACAACCAAAAACCAAGGTGGATACTATACGCTTGGACACGCGCATTCTCGAATACAAAATTAAGGCTGCGACGCACTATCAATGCTGTATTATCACCGCAGTTACTCGAAGATGTCCCCACATATGTCGTGATTGACATGCCCCGAAACACGGGAACCAATCCCGGTGTTAACCTACAGCCTTGTGCTGGGAGCACCACCATATGGTTCCGAAGCGCTTCACATGTGGGAGTTATGTATCTCACCCACAACCTGTAAAAAAAACAATGTTCAAAGGCGGACTGCTCCACGATCACGAAGGTCCACGTTCCTAACCAATAAAGTTGTGAATATAGAAGGATGGTCCAACAAAAATTGTTAGCAATTTTGTTTCTCTGTGTGCTTCAACAGCCAAGGTATCCAGTAATGTTTCCCCACGAAACGGGGCGATGTCTACAGTTAAGCAGGTATGAAAGTTGTCCGGCGGTAATTGCATAAGCCGCGCGCTCCGCCAGGCGAAACCTGCGAACTTTGAATAAAGCATGTGACACCCCAAAGCAAGCTCTGTTACTCGTGAATTGTCACAAAACGCGGTGACGACGGACGTGAAAGCAGCAAGAGATAGGGATTGCAATAAAGCGATAGACGATCCTTGTCTGCAAATGATAGGCACGGGGAGTAAGCTTGAGGTTTTTAGAGACCGCGGCATGCACGATCACGTTACCCCTTAAACGTAAACTCTCTACTACATCGAGACGAAAAGAAGCCTTTGTTCGCGTTCCAACGAAGAGCAGTCATAGGTATATATACCCTAGGAAGCTACAGTAGCATACTTCCCTAGCCGAGGCACCCATCCCTCCCTGTAGGTGGCCCGCATTAGCTCTATTTGTCACGACTGCACAGACGAACGGATGGTCTGAACGGGCGGGCCACGTCTGTGCCATATGTTGAGGCTCCACTGCGTACCTATTACTCGTCCTCCATCCGCATGTTCTACTGTTGAGGTCTTCAGAATGACAAACAATACAAAGGTGTAGATGTATCGTGAGCTCCAGCACCACCTTTTCGAAGTTGTTGACGAAATTAAAAATTAGCCACGATATGCGTCACTGCCTGTTGTGCCCGTCTGCCGGTCGGTTCAGCAAAAAGCAGCACACAGCTGTGGGATTTTAGCCGGTGCTTTATAGTACGCCTTTTGTGTGTTCAACGCAAATACTTGAGGTGTCTACCCTGCGTAGGCTGTCACGCTTATTCTGAAGACCAAGAGAAACAATTGTTTCCCCGTAGATTGAAGGATAGCGCAGGCGCCGGCGACCCTTTTGACAAAGAATACCGGGTTCCACGTGACGCTCCTCCTGCCTGGTTCATCCCCATGATGGGGTGTCTTTAGCAGCTCACACCTGCCGTTTCGAAAAGATGTCCCAGACCATTGAAACTGAATGTAGGACGGAGCATCTAGGGGCCGAAACACACACAGGAACCCTCCCCTCCGAAACGACCACCACCATGCATGAAGTTGAGTACATGACACCCTTCCCGGCCGACAGAGTATTTCCACGTTTGTCCGGGCAACGGCAAGAATGTGAAGTGATTCGCCTGTGGACGTGTCGAGATGAAACAGCCTAACGCTAAACCGCCAGTGTCGGGTGCATTCGTTTGTTTCGTGAACTCCAAAAATGCTTGACGTTCGACCATTGGCGAGGCGTAAGTGCGGGTACGCCGAGACTTACGGTGTTGAATAAAACTAAAGCCGGATACTACGAGCGAGTATCGGCGAGAATAACGCCGCGCGTTGTGAGACATACCAGTACGGTTTGCAAAAAAGGCGGTGTGCAGAAGACGTGCTTCGGTCGTATAGGGTTGCACTGTTCAGACTTTCCGTTTAATCAATATTGGGTTCTCTGCGCTATTGAGCAGCTAGCGCCCGGGGTGATTGGCATCTTCACTGATATCTATTTCAGGGATTGCCCATCACTCGCCTCTCAGAGCTCCCACTTCAATACCGCCTCCTTCTGTGATACTCAATTACTTGCCGGAGCTTTTCTCCCTGTCTATTTTTATCATTGTTGTTTGATCGCGAGAGCCTTTCCAGTTTCCGGCTGTTGGTTCGTGCGTGTACGCAGAGAGCACGGCAGCGCGGGCGAGCCCCGCATCATCGCGGGTGTAGAAGGGCGGTGACCAGTAGAGGGGGGGATGGAAGGAGCGCGTTTGCCGTTTACGTGGTCAGACGTGGTGTATATATCGAGACACGAGGGACGCATGAAGGGGCTTTGTCTGCGTAGCTGCCGGTGGTGAGAAGCCTGTGTGTTCAACGTTATAAGAATCGTTTTTTGATGTAAAATACAAACTCAAGCGGTGCTTTTTTCAAACAAATATTAGTCACAGAGAGACAGCCAGGGGGTTTGAATATCATCATCATTCTCGAGCGGGGAAAGGAGGGCCACGGAGTGCACCGGGCTTCACGTGAAGCGGACCACGCGGATCACTGACGCAGAGAGGCAGTAAAGCTACGCAGAGAGGCAGTGAAGCTTCTCTCGGACTGAATCGATGACGTGGTGATCGCGGAAGGTCGGGGAACATCGTGGCAGAAAAAAAAGTCATGCGGCGCAATCATTCGTGTCACTTGCTGGTTTTTCGTTTCTCTTTTGTTTCTTGCTACTCCTGCCGTTTTGTCCGAGTACGAGTACGAGTATAACACGAGTGCGAGTACCTATGTACGTCTCCTCACCCTTGTGGATTCGTTTGTTTTAGTCATACTCCACATCTTGACGACCGTGCTGGTGCTATGCTTTTTCTGTTTCACACAATAAAATATATACAAAGTAAGAAGTACTATTGTAATACTGTTGTTGTACCATCCCACACACATACTCGCGAACAATGCACGACTAGCACCCCCACAGCAGACAACTCAGCACCGTGCCATGAGCCGTGTTGTTGCTGTGCTTTCTCTTTCGAACGTACAGCTTTGTCGTCCTGGAGCATGGAGCTATTGTGCACCCCGAGCATGTTTTGCATACATGTCAACTCCGCCGTTAATTTGCTGCACTATGAACCTCTTGGCATTTTCAAGTTTCGGTGCCTGCACTACAGTACATCATGGGCCCCTTTTCTTGCGCGACCGGAGCGGGCGGCGCCAGTCGCCTGCCAAACGTACTCCTTGTACACCTTACGACTGTTTGGTATAGAACATGGGGAGGTATGGGTTTGACACGCATGAAAAATCTTGCTGGATTATGTCGAATATATTTGTCCAGTTCGGTTCTGGGTTCGGGCTTGTCCCGTGTAAACGCTCTGAAACTGTCATGACAACACCTTTGACGCGTGTATGCACAAAAATGAGGCCCGAGACACCAAGTTACGAATAAAGTATTGCGGTCTGGTGGTATCTGTTTTCGATAATGACGTTGTTTCAACGTTTAGCTGTTTGTAACTTTTCTTTGTATGTTGAACAACCTCGGGTATTGCTAGATGCAAACCATGGCGGGAAGTTACGTGGTCTTGCTTTCCAAGGGATAGTGGTGCACTTGGAGGCCACACACGTGCTTCACCAGTAGGTGATGAAATATCTGTAAACCCACGCAAGCCGATAATGCATGCACTCCGCAGCACCTGACAGTTGTAAGTCGCTAAACGGGCACTACGCCTTTCACGTACCTCGACGGCTGGAACCACAAGCGTAGTGGGCGTGGGTGGTGTTTGGGAACTGTATCAAAACCCCGCGTTGCTGTTTTTTCGCTTGTGTTGTGTTCACCCTGTTCGTCTGAATTGCTCGCGTGGGGCCCGGGTCCTCCTCTCAAATATGATTCCGAGCGGAAGACATACTTATTCAGTACACCGCGCCGTTGGTCTCCCACGTAAAGATGCTGTCTACATCCTTTGTCAAGCGTGAGAAAAGAGGATCGTTGTTCCACGCATCGTCCGAACGGCGTGTACTTCGCAGAAATTTGCCCGCTACGCTCGCTCAGGACGCAAAGTAGACATGAGATTATTCGACGTGGGCAGAGGTCCCTGATAAATTTTACTTTGTATCGCTTTTTGCGATTGTAGTTATATGTCATGTGTACAAACAGGCGACTCGATCACGCCAAGAGTCCCGCCGCCATGCTTCACGAGAAAGCTGCCCGGAAGCAACACGCGCTTCGCGTCGCGTATATCGTATGCAGGTACACACCCCAGATGCAGTAAACAATTTCGTATTTTGATACCTGGTAGCTCTGTGTCTGTACCAACCAGTGCGTACGAATAACGTAACACAGCACGGCACTGCAGGACACGTGCAACAACACAATGAACATGAAATTGAAGGCTTTGCAAAAAAACAAATCGTCGTCTTCTCTCGTCAAAATGTTTTCTGCCTGGTCGAATCATCTCACACCGCACAAAACAAATGGGAGAAAGCTCAAAAATACGAGAGTTTCTTAAAGGCAAGAATGTCGCCCGCCCCTCCCGCGACCATCTCGCAACCTGTTCGGTCGGGGTGGAGCTTTCCTTCGTCTCTGCCACAAGTCAGTCCCGTCTCTTGCCCAACAAGAAGCCCGGCACTCTCCGTGGCCCTCGTTCGCCAGCTTGACAAAATTGATGCTCAGAATGCGTCGCTCTCATTAATTTCTAGCTTTATAGCAAAACTTAGCCCCGCTTGGATTCTATTATGTATACCAAAACAACCGTCACATATTCGTACAACGTATATCCAGAACCACACCTGGGAGTCTGACAGGGCACGTCCATGCTTCCCTTGAGTCCCGAGGTACACGCGACGCCTAGTCACGAAAACGGAGGCCACACTCCTTGCAACTCCCCAGCTACCCGCCACCACCCGCTGACGCCTGCGACGGTGCTGCGTTCACCCGCGGTGCCGTACTCGTAGTACGCGCACGCACACGGATCATAAATTGAAAAAGTGGAGGGAGGACCGAGAGTGCCGAGACAAATGGAAGAAGGAAAACCCGCTGGAAAGGTCCGGTGAGTACTGAATAGAGGCGGTTTCGAAGTGGGAGCTCTGAGAGGTCAGGGATGTACCAACCGAGCACGCTAAGACAGTGAAATCTGCTGTAAGTAAGTGGTTGTATATGTAGATCTGTCGGTGTGCGGGTCCTCTTCGTACAACATCTGTGCCTATCCAAACTAGCGTATTATGTATGTGTCCCACATGCGAGTGATACTCGAAAACTGTACGTGCGGCGTTGGTGATTCGTAATTAACGGCTTCTGCAAGCCTGAACACGAGGTTCTTCACCACACTAATGAGGTTGCTGCCTTTCATGAAATTTTGATATCGCAAAGTGCGTGAGGATCTGTAGTTTGTCTGATGTGTCCTCCCCATATGATTGCTTTTGTACGTATGTAGTCCAGTCGCATCTCAACATCCCGCGAGTGACAATATATATATGTAATTGTGAACAAGCACTCACTCGAATACGCATCTAGTAGCGGGGAGGGGGGTACATGTAGTGGTCAATAACGCGCACAGCTGTTAGAAGGGGAGAACAGTGATCGCGACAGGTGCGTCACATCTTTTTTAACAGACCGCCAAAGGACGGGTTTCATCGGAGCTATGGAGCGCGCTTGCCGTCGTGCTAGAGAATATAGGTGTGGGTGAGTTGGGTCAAGAGAGTAAAAAATAGGCTCCGGAACAACCGCAGGGTCGCACTAACTCGTAATTTACAGCTGTAGGAAAATGTCATACGGCCAGGCTCTCTTCAGCGGTGCACCCTCTACCTTTATATTTCTATCCGCGCGACAAAAGCAACTTGAGGTACGGTACTTTACAACAAAATAAAGAATTGCGTCAGCCGTGAGCTCGACTGACGAAAAAGTTCGTACTTACGTTTGCAAACTGCGCAGTATGTCTGGCTTATACCCCATTCATTGTATTAGCACCGCGACTAAAGTACACATAAGATTTTGCAGGACCCGTGAGAGTGAAAGGTTCAACAATTACCCCAAGTGACACCGATGTCAGCAATATCACACGACTATTTGCTGGATATCCGTTTTTTTTTTGCCATTTTCGGAAGCCGCGTGCAACTTGTAAAACGTTTCATGTTTGGGCCATGGCCCTGCTTACATACCCAAGACAAAAATCGCCCATATTATCGGCGGTTGTCGGAGACCTTCAGGTACGCGCCTTCAATAG
>JBBMHQ010056443.1:0-10697 GCA_037834295.1 Postelsia palmaeformis
AGAATTCGACGCAAGTCGACGAGGGAAGAAAGTGCTGAAATCTTCTCGCGATAACAATGCAAGGCACGTACCGTAGTGGGGAGGGGGGAGAAGAGCCTACTTAGTGACCCCGGATCTGAGTTACGACTGGAGAGGGAGAGAGCGAAGAAGGGCGAAGATAATGAATGGGATGAAAAAAAAAAAAAAAAATAGCTGTACGGACGAAAACACAAAACAGGTACGAACGTACAGCAGTAGTACGAGTACAATACCTGGTATGACAAGGAGACAGCAACAAATACCTGTACTGCTGTACCTGGAACTGTAACAGCAGCAGGTAGGTCCGAACACAATGCCATGCATGCAAAAATCGATGCGAGTTGATGAGGAGAGAAAGGGCCTTCGGGTCTTCTCGCGATCATGTTGCAAGGGAAGAAACGCATGTATTCATAGGAGGGAGAAGAGAAAGCCTGTTTTGTCTGAGTTGCCAGTGAGTACATATTATTATTGGAAGAGAGAACGTAAATATGGTACGGGCGAAGACGATGAATAATGGGATGGAAGTATAAACACCGACGACGCACGATGCACGACACACCCACCCACCACGTACCTCGAGAGGTCAGAGAGGTCTGGCCGATGACCCTCTCGAGTGTGCACGACGAGCAGACCAGCCTTCCTGCACGCGTCGAGGAGCTCCTTGCAAGGCGTGATGGCCCTGCGCAGGACAGACACGTCGTTCCCGAGAGACTCGCCGAAGCCGCCCGGCTCGAGGAAGTCCCGCTGCATGTCGATCACGATTAGGGCCGTGCGAGGCCTCGACAGCGTGGCCGCTGTCGGCTCTGCCTCGATGCGAACAACATCCTTGGAACAAGCCATCCTGCTTGCTGTCGTTCACGTACACGATTAATTACTACTTCCTACAGCAGTAGTAGTACTATTAATAGGAATATCATACTAAACTGATGTACGTACGTTAAAGCACTACTTCGTACAAGTACTATTACTATTAATACTACTACTCCAGTACGCCAAGGTTGAAGTTTCATTGGGGTACATAAACATGGTGACTTTCAGAGCAGATTTTCTCCAGTAAAAACAGAGAGGGGGGGCGCACCCACAACGAGAAGAATGTGGCGCGCGTTTTCTATATAAATAGAATGGAACGTAGTGAGAAGGAATGAGCAAGGGCAGCTAATGGAGTAGACAGGCCGGAAGTTGGCACAGAAAGAGATAGACTTGGTGCGTGGGTTTCCTTTCGTTTCCGAGGTTTTCTTCTTTCGGAAAAATTATGAGTGATCAATGTTGAAGATCATGATGCCTGCACATCGTCGGATGGTAAGGCAAATAGTAATAATAGGAATTGAGTGGGAAGTGCTCGTCGATCCAGATCTTCCCATATTTTATAGTAAACGCGCTACGAAATGGTCGCGTGTTTTGCCCTCTCTCTGTTTTTTTTCTCCGTTCGCCCAGAAACCCAGCTTCGAAATTCGCCCCAGTTGCGTGGAGGGCGTTGATTTCGCTTGATACCAGGTACCAGGTATCATATACGGCACTTTACTTGCTACGCGGCCCCGCTTGCTACGATTGCGGGGGGACATGCTTCGTAAAAATACCGGAATATCTAGGTTATTGTGTCTATGACGGGGTCCTGGTTACCATATGTACATAATGATGGCCCTCCGTTGTATAAATAGTACACAGCAGCAGCACCAGTATACAACCAACCCCGCCTGAATGTGGACACTCTATACCCAGTACTCTTGGGCCGATGGTGTCCGCGCGCGCTAGAAAAAGAAACACAGCAAGCAGTTCAATCGTGATCCCCAAGGTTTGAATATCCTCCGCCCTCCTCCCTGTCTTCCTTCTGTGTACCAGCCCAACCAACCCCTCAACCAACGCATAGTAACTCTTCTTTCGTTTCTCCTGTACGAAGTACTGCTTATGTCACAGACAGTACAAGTAGTTGGTTTTTGTACTTCAAGGCCACTTCTTATTTATGCAGTCGGATTCAGGGTCAGTTGAAAAAGTCCCTTTCAGCACGTTCGCATGATGAGGCTTTGCCCCGGAAATATTGATATTGAAAATTGGTCTCTCTCGCCACAGAATACATCGTAGTTCTCTACGAGATCTACGAATCAGGGGGTGTTTCCCGCTCTTCGAGGGGCCCGGTTGCAAGAGATCCCCGTCGGCGCTTTTCCAATCCCAATAAATGACGTGAACACGATAATTGCGATCGATCGTGGATCAGATCGAAAAAATACGTTTTTTTTTCCATCCGATTATTGTTAATAGTAATAATAATAGGCGTTTGGATAGTACACGACCGAGTTGAGTCGAAAAAGTGCGGCGGACAATTTCCTGTGGGAACAAGCTTCGTCCCAGCCTTGTTGGTGCTCGAGGCGGTGTCGGTTGTCAGCGTAACGGCAGTGTCAGCAGTGCCGGACAACGTCGAGGGCTTTAGCGAATCCTCCTCTCTCCAGCGGGAGAACCGGAGTGCAGTACTGCCTGTACGAAAGGGTCGCATGATTGATGTGCCGATTCCCCTCACGCATAAACTGCGCCGTGATGGCCATGTACGAGGTCCAGGATGCGCATAGGAGGGGGTGTGGTGCGAACCAGCAAACGGAGGGGGCGGGGGAGGTGTTGAGGGGGGGTCGTTAAACTCTGGCAGCTGAAAGTTGGAAAGGGAGAGGACAACGAAAAAATTGAGACAGACCGATCATATATTTAGTTGTGGCCTCCACTTACTCCCCTCTTCGCGCGCACGAATTCCTCCGAGCGCGTGCGCCGTAGGTGATGCATGGCATTTGATACGTGTTTTTTCCCCGCGCCTTGACAACTTCGGAGCTATGCGGGCACTTGGATGACTGCCCGTCTTCATACCGCCACCAGCCCCCCCTTTCGCGTAAGCCCATGCCTTCGATCTCCTTGTTCTTGTGTAAACGCGACCCTCATCCTCGTCCGCCTCCTTTTGGCTGACCCACGCGCCCAGTCTTGCGCTTCCTCGCACTGCCACCGCCACACCCCTTCCCTCCCTTCATTTCCTCCTCGTCCTCATCACACCCTATTCCTCACCTCCGTTTCCTCCTCGCTCTCACCCTCCGCCCCTGTCTATGCTTCGTCCGTTGCCGGGTCAACCAAGCCTTTTCGCTGCTGCCGCCGTCATGCGCTTCTTCAGCGTGAAACGAACACCGAGAGCTTGTTTTGTCGTCGGTCGGTCGTTTTGTTCGGCCGTTTTTCGACGACCGGCACCGGGACTTTTCGGTCGGAAAACCGAAACCGGAAAACCCACTGTGATTTTTCAAGGACGTCAGGAGACAGGAGACGGCCAGCCGAGGTAAAAAGTCCTCCGGTCAAGGGTGCGGATCCGAATGTTCCACACAAAAACCTACCCACCGGAAGTAGTTCGGCAAAACAGAAAATTGCCCGCGGTCAAAAGAGGTGGAGTGCCGTCTCCTGACATCTTCATTTTGTTGTCAGGTCGATTGCATCCCCTGTCTCTACGCCAATAAAGCCTACCTGATACGTGTATCTGTATGGAAACCCCGTCACGCATCGACGAATGCAAGACACCAAGACAGGCCCCAGCCTGAAAGGCGTGTCCCAATATAATGCCTGAGCTTTGTATTTTGTATTCTTTATTTTATTTTTGGTAATCTGTTACGAAAGGGCGGCCCCAGCGCTCGCTCCATTTCTCAATACAAGAAACGTAAAACCACCGAATGTGTCAATCAAACGTCGACACTGAGGCAATCACGAGAAAAAACGTTGTGTCGAAGGTAAAGCCGTTTCCGGTCTAGGACGACCGAACAAAGAAAATAACCACCCCCTCCGTCAGCGGCAGACAGTGCTTCATTAGATGTCTGATGGATCTGTCGTTACCGCTACGAGGAATCTTCCCGGAGTCTTCCGAGAGAAATCAACCACTCGCCATCTGCCCTCCCTCTCTTTCTCTTCTTACGCGAAGCAACTCTCGCAAAAACAGCCCGCGTCCGTTCTTTTTACTAGTATTATTTTTCTGGCCAACCATGGTGCCCCGTGCACGTGCAGGGAGAAAAACGCCGCTATGTAACCGTTTGCATGTTTTTTTTTCCAGGAAACGGCGTTTTCATTGACCGGTCCATCTCATCAACTAAAGAAGAAAAGAAAAACAGATGCTCCCACAACAACAGCGCACTGACGAAAAATAATACACACCCAACTCAACCCACGAGAAGACATTTTCGATCTCATAAAAAAAGGAAGAAGGAAAAGAAGAAACAAAAAATATCGAATCGAAAACCCACAGCAGCCCCACCCTGTTGCAGTGACAAAAAAATAAATAAAAGAAGAAATGCCCGAATAATCTAGAAGGCATTTTCGAAGAGGAGGTTGGCCGCCATTTCCGCGTTCTTGTCGCACGCGATGAAGGCCTCGATCACTTGATCCCGCCCGACCCCCGGGACCATCGACATTAGCTGCCCGACAGCAACGACGACGATAACAACAGCCGAAGGACACCAAAACGAGCAAGATAAGACAATGATAGCGTCCTATTAGATCAGGGTAGGGGGAGGAGGGAGATGGTATGAGGGGGGGGGGGTACTCACTTGTTGCTCGCCTTGCGGGAGAGGGGGGGTGTACTCATTATCATGCATGGCCGTAGTCGTTATGACCGTAGACCCTCGCACCCCTACGGTACAATGCCGGGACGGAGCACGTCGGGTTTTCGCCGGCCAGGCAGACGTTGCTTGCACCAAGCACGAAACTCCGTGAGGTGTCCGGCGAGTCGCATGAAGGGTGAGAGCTGCATCCTACTTAGAACCGCTTGTGAGACGGACTTGCATACGGATGACAGCTTCAATGAGTTGATTTAATTTCCGGGGGATGGGATGGGATGGTTGGGGGCGTACTCATTTGTTGCTTGCCTTAGTCATTTGACCATTGACCACGCATCCCTTCCGAGACGGTTGGGGGGGGGGGGTTACTCGATAGAAGAGATGTACTCGATATCATTCATGGCCGTAAGCGTATGACCATAGATCGTCGCATCCCTACAATGCCGGGACGAATCATGTCGGGGTTTTCACCGACCAGGCGGACATTATTACTCAGTAGCCTTTACCGCATCACTGACTGAATAATAGTATCTTGGATAACGAATGGAAGTCAGGGAATATTTATCATCTGACTTTTAGTGTGGCCGACCAATATACTACAAAAAAAAAACGACTCACGTTTCCAGGACAAAATCAACGTGGGTATCACAAGAGCGGGGTCGGCGTTGGGGTTCGGGTTGATGTTTTGAGCGCCATTTTGTGCATTTTTCGAAGGATCCCCTCTCGAAACACTAGAACCACACGCGGGCTGCACACCGAATTCTCCGATTTTTACGTACAATTTATACCAGGTATTTGATAATAATTGATGACTGCGGCCAAGGCGGCTCACATTGCTGCACCAGCCGGGGGGGATAAGGAGTTGGGTACGAAATACAGGGCAGGAGTTGTAAGGGTAAGGGGAGGGGGGTACGACGGCGGGTGAGGGGTAGTATAAAGGGGGATGTACTCGATAGGAGATATGTACTCGATCTCATGCTTGGCCGTAGTCGTATGACCATAGACTATAGACCCTCGCATCCCTACAATGCCGGGACGGAGCATGTCGGGTTTTCACCGACGGAGCATGTCGGGTTTTCACCGACCAGGCAGACATTGCTTGCACCGAGCGCGAAGCGAAACGTGAGGTGTCTAGCGAGTCGCATGAAGGGTGAGCTGCATCCTACGTACTAAGAACCGCTTTTGAAGCGGACTTGCATGTGGATGACAGCTTCAATGAGATGATTTAATTTCCGGCGTATGCAATTCCAGAGACAGCAATGGGAATACTATGTAACTGCCTCTTGGGTGCCTTGCCATAAACCCTACGTGATGCGATTAATTTCCATGTGCGGAGGAAAGGTTCTTTACCTCGCACAAAGGATCTAACTAGATGACCAGCTGTCGGTGACCGCCCAAACAAGAACAAAAAAACGGTACCCTGGTTGTCTAGCTCACGTAGTGAGCGGCATGTTTTACAGTGTCGTTGCCAAACGACGCCAAGCCGACCTATACATAATAGAGGGGGGTATTATAAAGGGGGGGAGAGTAAGCGTTAGGACAGGTGAGGATCTACTCGCAGATCATCTAGATCATAGTAGATAATGATCTGTGCCATGTGTCAAACAATAATAATTGGAACTACAGTGGTTAGTGTAAGGGGTGCTGTTAAAGAGCCGCTGTCCCGTCTTGAGGACAAACTACATAGAATTAGACTGGTCTGTTCCCAAAACGAGACGGCGGTCCTAGAGGAGTTGAGGTATCACTTTGTTGGGCTGCTGGTAATCAACCACCCAAGCCAAGCTTCGAAATACGCCACCCGCCCCCTCGAGCAAAATTAACTCAATGAAGCTGTCAGACATCATGGCAGAGACACGAAGAGACAATAACTGTTTGCACTCGTACTATTCAATAGTTCCAGACTGAATAGAGGGGTATGCAAGTCCGCCTCACAAGCGGTTCTCAGTAGGATGCAGCTCACCCTTCATGCGACTCACCGGACACCTCACGGCGCTTCGCGTTCGGTGCAAGCAATGTCTGCCTGGTCGGTGAAAACCTGACATGCTCCGTCCCGGCATTGTAGGGATGCGAGGGTCTATAGTCTATGGTCATACGACTACGGCCATGCATGATATCGAGTACATCTCTCCTATCGAGTACATCCCCCCCCTTCGGGACAGCGGGGTGTACGTGCCTACAGCAGTAGCCCGAAGTTCTTAACAATCTCTGGGGACCCATGGAGAGTTTGTTTCAACAAGGTTCTTGACATGATAAAAATCGCACCAGATAATATTTTTTTCTTGAAACAGCGTATTCATGATGGCGATGGACACGAGACTCAAAATCACGACCGCTACAAGCCGTATTTCGCTGCGGACGCCATTCGCTCAGGGGTTGGTCCGTTGGGCTACTAAAAAAAAGGCTGCCTCAGAGGGGGATTTGCGTACAGAGTACAGGGGAAGTCGACCAGTCAAAATCGGAGAATCTCCACGGAACACTTCAACTCCCGGACGGTACGAGTATGCATTTCACTTTTGGGATGGCCCTGGACCGGTCAAAGTGCTAACTATTCATGTGTTTCCCAGAAGCAGACGGCGGAGCATGTCGGGCATTGGGCGTCAAAGAGAGGCTGGGTCCGCCACAACAGGTAGAGGAAACTTCAGTACGTTGGACGTCGTAGCACCGAAGAGAGAGGCTCGGCCGACTACCAGGCCGGGCCCACAGCGAAACCAGCTGCCCGAGGAGCTGCTGATCTGGGGGCTAGCGTGCTTGCCGCCGCGAAAGAGCTTGCAGCGTGCTGCGGAGTCGAACCAGCGGCAAGAGAGAGCGAGAAGGAACGAGGGTCTAACCTGATCCAAGCCGCGACAGAGAGCCGCTAAAACAATACAAAAAAACGGCAATGCCACGGATAAACGTAACAATATAAAAAAACGGCAGTGCCACGGATAAACGTGTGTAGAATCCAGCGCTACCTCCTTCTGATTATGTGACCTGGGCCACCAAGCGCTGTTGACCCGGCTGTGAAACCACGCTTGGTACCCGCACCCACACCCTCGTTTGACAAGACGCGGCGCTGCGATTTTCCCGACAAACAGCAGGCATCCCCCGGACGCATGCTTGCCTGGTTTGCCCGAATTTTCTCACAACGACCATTCTGATCGTTCTGACGGCCATGCACGCCAATTTGGCCCTGCTTTCCCAGCGCGAGACGTACTGAGCACCTGACGACGCGCAGCCTGCGCCTATAGCAAGGGTTCTGCGGCGGCGCCATGATTCATAGAAACTAGTCCCTCATCATACCTGGCGCGCGTTTTCTATCGCCTGCCTGAATGAGATTGCCCCGCCCCTTCGTTCAGAAGGCGTCCGGCGTGACAAGCAAACAAGCAACGAATACAATATACCACAACCTTAAAGCATCGTCAGACACCCTTGTGGGAGTAACCAGAGCAGACCCAGAAGCACACCTGCTAGCAGTACGTGGTCGGTCTCCACTGTAGGTCCATATTGCCGTTCAGCCTGACACTGGCGTCGTCGGCAGGACGCGTTTGGGTTTCCTGTTCGGTACAGGCCTATTTTTTTTGTTACTTCTTTTCTTGTTTGTTAATTCCGGCTTTGTTTTTCCTACACGCGCCTTCATCGCGCTAAGCGTCGGCCTTCTTGCAGGCCCGGCCGGCCGATCGGCTTGCCCGGTTCGCAATCGGCTTGTTGCGCAAGGTCGGGCCCAGCCCCGGCGCGTTCCTCGGTTGACACGGTGTCCCGATATATGAAGGTAGTGTCTGGCAGATCAGAGTCGTCCCCAGCCGCATGGCCTGCGAAGGGTCGGTCCTCCGCCACTGTCGAAGAAGAGCCGCCGTTTGGGGCCGCTGCCAGAGAAGTGCCGCCGTTAGGGGGGCGGTCGTCGCCGGCTGAGCTTATGCCCGAAGGTATGTCCTTTTTGGCGGAAGGTATGATAGCAGCTCTTTGTCGGACGGCTCGAGGTTTTGGGTTCCTGGCTGAGTTCCACGGAGGAATGGGGTTTCCCGCTCGTGATCCCCCACTTCGCCATCGAAGCCAGCCGAAACTCCAACTTCCAGCCTCCCGACCAGGAGATGCTACCCCCCATCAACAGTCTCAGCCGGCGGCGACACGTCTGGCCCTTCTCTAGCAGCTGCGGGGAACGGCGCCTCTTCTAAGAGAACGGTGGGGGGTCTAGCCTTCCGAGGCAAAAGCGGAGGGGAACGACTCTGGTCTGCCAAACATTCCATTCAGTTAGACCGGGTAGACATGTCGGCCGAGGGACGGTCCGGGCTGGGCCCGACCTTCGACAGGTTAATAGGTGTGGGGGTGGGTTGTGAAGCGCCGCATCCTCGATCCACTCGACGAATTATCCGGGTGGGTTTCTTTTCCGCCTGATTTTTCTGTGAACCTGCACATACAGCCCTTCAGGGTGGGCTAGTGTTATGGTATCCCACCTCTCCTGTTGCAGTGCACTGGGTTGTAGCAAGTGACTGCCCCGCCTGCTTCGTTCAGGAGGCATCCGGTGTGGCAAGCAAGCAGCTATTAATAGCAACTATTACGGGGAGCCATATTAAACAGAACCTACGGTGCATACAAAACCTATATACTTCGCTATTTTTACGAACAATATTTGGTCCTATCTACGATGGTACCCCGTCAATATAATGACCTTCAAGCATCGTCGAGCACCAGGTGTGAGTGACAAGAGCAGAGCCAGAGGCACACCTGATAGCAGTAGTCGGTCCCTCGGTCCATACTCCCTTTCAACTCCACAATCGCGAGGAAAATCGCTTTTACTGGTAGATCTTTTTAATAAGCGTGGTTATGGTGGACGTAGGGTTCGAAGTGACGACCGCTACAACCTACCTCCTGCTCTTGACCCTTGTTGTTAATGTACTATTCCGGGGGACCATAGTAAGTAGGACCAAATATTGATAGTAAATATAGCGAAATATATAGGGCTTTGTGTGTACCGTAGGTCCTATCTGATATGGTCCCTCGTAGTAGTCCCCTGGGCTACTGGAAAAAGGTTGACAAATTACCTATATACCCAGTCTAAGCCTTGCAAAATCGACTAACCCAACCCGCTCGAGCGTGCCAAGATACCGCCATCTCACGTTTTGGACGGCAGCCTCCTCCTCCTCAGTGAGCTCGACCGTCACTTGCTGTCCCTGCCCCTGCCCCCCCCCGCCCCCCCCCGCTCCGAACCCGGCAGCGGCCGCGTCCGCCTCATCGTCGTCCTCCTGCTCCATACCATCCATCAAGCCTTCGATCCTGGAAACCCGAACGTTACATACACACCAGGGTACATGGTAGACCTTAACGAAACTACGTACAACGGTTTGGCGACAAAAAAAAAATGAAACTCACGTTTCGGCGACAAAAAAACTTGGAATACACGTCTGGGCAATGAACAAAATAGAATTCATGTTTCATTTGAAAGTTACGTTGATGAAAAAAAATGAATTCTTGCCCTTTTGGCGACGAAAAACTTGGAATTCAAGTGGGCATAGTGGTGCCCGAAGCCGTAAAATACATTGAACATCGCATCAGCCGCCAACAACGTTGATCAGCTGTTTTTATCGTCCAGACGTGGGCGAGAGCATTCGCACGCTGAATCATCGTTTCGACGCGCCACGACTGCGTGCGGGGGGGGTGGGGGGCGGTGAGGGCGCGACGTGAAACCATCTAAGCGACACGACTGTCGCGCCCCATTCGCTTGGTCCTCCTCCGGCCCCTACTATTCTCTGGGGACCCTCATTTGGCTTTGGCATAGGAGCTCAAAACCTACCTCAGAAACTGAATCTAGACTCTTGAGAAAACATGCATTGAAGTGCAAACCCCGATGTGGCCTGATAGGTGCTCAACAAATTATATGTAAAATACAAACAGGCAAGAGCTCCTCGCTTAAGGATCCACGGTAGTCCCAGTGATGGTTTGACCCATCAAAAACTGCACTCATTACAGTACCACCACCATCATCTCTCACTACATCTACACTATAATTTTTGCCCCTTGACGCCAGGCGGCTAAAACCCCAAACACGCCTCCAGCACAGCATGAAAATCCCCTACCGCCCCTTCCCCCCCGGTCCTAATGCACCATGTCCGGCGGCATAAAAAACAAATAAAAAATCGACAT
>JBBMHQ010056554.1:5356-16198 GCA_037834295.1 Postelsia palmaeformis
CGCTTGTCCGCGTCTCCGCCCTTTCGATCAAAACGACCACATAAGAAGAAAACAGCACAACGCAAAGCGGAGGGGGGGAAGAATATTGGGCGTGCCGATGATGTGCAGACCACGGTCCTTTGAGAAGGGAGTTGCAAGCTTCAAAGCGATGCGACCCAGACGGTAAGGCTGCCGCGACGCATTCTCAAGTGCATGACGCCCGTCTCGGCTTGCTACACCAAGCGAACAGCACCGCAGCCCCGGAAAAAACTGGACAGGAATCAGTCGGTTTCTGCCGGTTCTGTTCCTGAGAATGGCTTCATTGAGACGAAAGTTGTTCGCGAGGGTTGATATCAATACATTATATTGCGTCTCTGCCGCAAGGGCTGGGTCAAGCGCATGCCACGGTCCATCGCTCACCGTGTCCCCAAGGCAGAGGGACAGCTGCTGGGCGAATGCTCGGCTGATGCTTTCCATCAGTTGCGCGGCTCGGGCGGGCTTGTAGCGCTGAGCAACCGGCATAAAAGTAACACACAATCGCAGGCAGGCGGAGTCGGTTCAAGTTACAGCGACTTTTTTATTGCAAGTATTGTCACGGGCGTTCAAACCCGCGGCACACGCGCACCAACCCAGTCTATATGGATAGCACAGCTTCGACATTTAAGCGAGAGCAAAGCGGCGAGGAAATCATGCGCATCATAAACATCATACAAGGACGACCAGGAAGGTGGCGGACGCATGGAACAGCTTAACGAGGCGTCCGCCCGCCTGGTCGCATATTTTGCCTTACTCGTAGCTATGCAGCCAAAAGTCAGCAGACTCGCACACGCAGCGCCATACGGCAGCATGCTTACAAACAGCGTCCACAGCAAGAACGGCAAGGCGCACGAACACCGCAGCCACACTAGTGGTGTCGGCCCACGAACGCTGCGTTGGCAAGGGCCTAAACTCATGAGAAAGTTACCCGTCGCTTCTTATGCCACAAATAGCAGCTGAACTCCTCGGGCCGCTACGACAGGTACCGGTATATGGCAGCCTCCACGCCCAAGCGCAGAGGCATCAATAACCCGAAAAAGGCAGGTAAACTTAGTTCCAGTGCATGAAGTATAAACAGTATAAGCAGTACATACAAGCGCAGAGCCAGCAAGAACCCGAAAAAGGCAAGTAGTTTCAGTTCCAGCGAACAAAGTAAAAGCAGTACGTACAAGCACCGAAGCATCAACAACTCGAAAAAGACAGGTAGAACTAAACGAAAGTATCGGCAGTACTGCTCTCTCCGCACCGGGCTGATTTTGAGTTTCTGTTGGAAGTGGCTGAAGATGGGCGGCAAAGAGGACGCCACATCCCGGGGAGACTGGGCGGAGAGAAGAGCCTGAAGAGGAAACGTCCTGAGGAATCCATTTGCGTCTGCAGATACGTCCAACGCGTCCTTCAGACCCGTGTCTGCATCCACAACAGCGCACACAAGGGAACCAAGGAAACCACGTTCGGAACAGTCCAATTCTGCTTGAGAAATTTCCAGGTAAATCCTCGATGGTACGGTACTTACCGTCCGCGATACGAGCAGCGCACACAAGATAAACGAGGGAATCACGACGAACGAAGTCAAACGTTGCACACTGTACCGGGTAATTGTTTTGCAAGTGCGTTCTACGAGCACGATGTTGGCCCTCCGGGACATATAGCTTCGCTCGCAAACGTAAAATGGCACGCATTCTACGTAGCCGGTCGTCACCTGTGTCCAGGGCCATCACCGCCACAAATCTCTTCCCTTGGTTGAGCACGGCCCGCGTCACCTCCACCCGAGGAGAGCTTTAGCGCCGGCAAACAGGCCACAGCAGTTGGGAAAATCACAGTAGGTAGCATCGCCACAACCATTGCCATCAGAGAGGTGGGATAAAACAGAGCGCGAGAAAAGCAGGTGTACTGTCAGGCAGAGGGGAGTAAACATCGAAAGACTGATCTCGTTAGGGAGGGGGCAAGGTGGATCGATGCCCCGACACCAAGAACAACATAGGAGCGCACTTCACGTCTGAGCCGTCCGTTTTATTGGGCGACAACACTCATCTTTTTTTGGGCTTCACCGCGGCACTTCTGATTGCCTGACTTTACTGCGGTAGCTCGAGGCAATGGCCACTCAATGGCCGCTATGTCACTGTGTCGATCTGGACTCCGCGCGAGCTGTCTCAATCCTCAATATAGTAGTGCCAACGAAGAGGAAGAAAAGCGTCGTACCAGGTAGGTATCTTCCACCAGAGGTGTACTGGACGACATAACTCAACCGTCACGTCGGCATTTCCTACGTGCTTCCTACCGAAGGAGCCCGGCCCTCTCGAGCGATTCGGGGCCTATTCTGATTTTGCTCCTAACCCCAGGTATACTAGTTTTAGGGTAGAAGGTCAGATAAGGGGTCGAACTACGGTCTCTTGGCACATTTACTCCACACAGCTGCAGGTCAACAAATCTGTCAACATTTCCTCACACCTATCTTAGGTGTTGGTTATTTTAGGGGCCTACCTACCTACCTGGTATATACCCGGATGACCAAATATACCACGCTCGCGATCCTCACGTATTCTCTTATAGCCGAAAGTCCCTGACCTCCCTCACAACTCTTCACACCTTAGTTCCGTGTTGGTGATGTCGAGAGCCTCTCCAATAGAACTCCAGAAGTGCACCTCCTCGGCAGCGCTCTCCGGGAACGATCGGTTGGTGAGGTTGGCGAGCTTCTGTATGTCCTTCACCCACACATGGACGCCCACCTTCAAGACACCACACATCAATACCAGCAGCAGGCATGACACAAAAAACAAGGTATCAAGAACGAATCAATATCGAAACCGCTCCCTTGGACGGGGACATTACTCGAATGCAATCCTGAGGGGAAACTCAAAATTCGTATCGGTGAGCGGAGGGCCACTGCATTAGTGGCCGCATCATTGTCGCAAAGAAAGGTAGGTCCCCGCCATGCCCCCAGCAGTGCGCCAGATGAAAACCGGGGTCGCGGATGCCTCCATCGTCGAGCGGGCATTCTGCCAAGCTATGCTGTTGTCTCACGAGAGCGTACAATAAGAGATAGCTGAGGAGGTGAGATAATGCATGGGAGTTCCACATCGTCGAGTTCTACGCGCAGGCTGACAGAGGGGCAGCATACGCCCTTGCCGACAGAGGGAGGCGTTGTTTCGTCGCCACCACAAGGCCTGCCGGAAAACACGTCATGTTTAATCCAGTTGGTTCGTTTTCGAATCTACTGCCACTTCTTCTACTGGTGATGCTCGTCAAGCATCCACAGTAAGGAGAATATCAGCAGGACAATACCCTCCTGATGCCAGTGGATTTAGAGCTAAACGCCTACTTAGAGACTCTGGACAGTTCTGCTGTCTAGCAGGTATTGTTACCAATGGTCGAATGTATCTGTTAACCTAGTGCACCTGCTAGGGTACAAGCCCTGCTTTTCAGGGCCAACACACAACTCCACGAACGGATGATGGCGCAACAAGTCCCTACAAGTACGAACACGTCACCTGGACTTGGTTCAAAAAGGCGTCGTCCTGGACCCTCCTCCCCAGCCCCAACGCATCTAAGTGGACCTTCATCCCCTTCCCCATCTTGCAACTCGCCGCTTCCACCTCGGGGTGGGCCGCGAGAGCCACCGTCGGGATTTCCAAGCGTTTCTGGCACCGGTCTAACGCTTGCTCGAGTTCTGTGATGCGCCGCTGAAGTACCGACACCCCGGAGTCCAGCTGTTAGCAGGCGGGGGGGGGGGGGTACTCATTTGTTGCTTGCCTTCGTCATTCGACCATTGATCACGCATCCCTTTCGAGACGGAGCACCGTTCATACTCCTGGTAGAGACACCTCCAACAGTTGGGCGCCCATTACGTTGTTTCCATATGACATTAAAAAAAGTATTTTAATTTTTATCTCCTTCCTCTTACGCCGCCCGTGGCCGTCATTGTCTCCTGGGATAGCGATCGTTTTCTCCATTTTCTTTGTGTAACAAACTCCTCCTTGTCACATTCCTCTATTTTCTTCATCTCCTCGAGCACATCACGTTCCTCCTTGTACATTCCACATCCTACAAGTGTGTGAATTTTACTTCCAATTACTTTTCCACAAGGGCATCTCCATGGATCTACTTTCTTCTCCTCCCGGCCAGCTGTTGGCAAGCGCGCGCGCGGGGGGTGACCATTGGAGTGTCCATCACATGAGATAACACCACGTTACCACTGATTTTCTTCGGGGACCCACGTTCAACGACCAAAAGATGGATGAGTTCGGTCCAACCTCGTATTCAATGGGAAAAGCGTGCAGAAATCAAGTATCGCCATGCCGCGCGCGTGTCGTACATGCAGTTCCTTATATTGGTGCACTTCGGGCATCCTTTAGGCAGCAGCCAGAGAGCGCTGCCACGTGTGACTGATACTGCTGTAGTCGTCATTTAATGTCACAATTTCGACATGAAGTCCCAGAGGCGATAATATATACCATGGTACCTGGCACCTGGCACCAGGTGTCTTAACTTTCCTTTACGCAGGCGGCACTCAATGCTACGGCACACTCAAGCATGTGTAGCAAGCGGGCATGGGTATACAAAGATTAAACAAACGCCGGTGGCCTCCGTGGTTTATGAATATATAGAGCGGGCGCGTACATTTTGCCTTTTGGGCGGTTCAGTCTTGAGTTCGATTATGGGTACGCTAGAGAGAAAGATTACCTACAGTATAAACACTTATAAACGATGCCCGCCTGGAGGAAGCTGTGGCCAACTTTTATAAGAGACCCATGAGGAAACCGTCAGAACAGCATCGTTAGCAACCACCATTAGTCAAACTCCGACGAGAGACGGAGGCGCTGAACCAAATACGCGAAAACAATCAAAGACAGCAACGGGTTGGGGGAGGGGGGAAGCCTGCCTAGAGTAGTATGTCGGGTCAGGGTAGCACACGACTCATTATGCGATTAAATACTTACGAAACTCAAAACTGGACACAGACACTAGAACCCCCCCCCCCATATAATAAGTATATTTAGGATGCATTGGCGTCAGTCGGCAACGCTACCGTAAAACGTGCCGCTCACTACTTAACCTAGACAACCAGGGTATCGTTTTCTTTACTTTCCTTTTGGCGGTCGGTCACAGCTGGTGGTCGAGTTAGATAACTTGTTGATGGGTGAGGAGCCTTCACTCCGCACAAGGGGGATGATCGTATCACGTGCCTGGTAGTGTATATGTTAAGGTATCCCAGAGGCAGTTACATAGTACTCCCTTTGCTGTCTCTGGAAAAGACCGCACTGAAAAATAAACTAACTCGTTAAAGCTGTTATCCACATGCAAGTTCGCCTACAACCGGTTTTTAGTAGGATATAGCTCACCCTTCATGCGACTCGCCGAACACCTCACGACGCTTCGCGCTTGGTACAAGCAACGCCTGCCTGGTCGAATAAAACCCGACGTGCTCCGTCCCGGCATTGTAGGGATAGTTACGTCTATGGCCATTAGACTACGGCCATACAAGGTATCGAGTACCCTCCTACCCACTGTAACCTCTTGCCACAGGGCACGCATTAATAAGAGAACTCGCCTTGTCGTCGCCACCCCTGGCAGCAGCGTAAGCCCGAACCGCAGGCGCGAAGACGTGCGTGGCGTACGCCTGCAGCACCGCAAATACCGACCCACTCGGGGCTATCCCCTCCCCAGTCTTCCCTCTCTCTTCTTCTGCCCCCGGTGTTTCGGCGCGCGAATCGCCACCCGGAAACGACATAATCTGCACACAAGGCGGCAACGCGTTCACGCTTCATTGTCAATAGCAAAAACAAACGGGGGTGAGAGGATGCATCAATTCCATGATTCGGGGATCTTGCTCGTTCACCCCGTACGTGTGCTCTTTCACAGGTGGGAACTACAGCGAACCTCCGTCAGCGGCAGTCAAGCCAAGCACTTGTCTGAGCCACCGAGTTACGAGGAACCGACTCACGCCGGTCACATTTTTACGTTTGACAAAACGAAAGTAAGCCGTACCATACTGTACGTCGAAAATCGCAGATGCATGCTACACAGCAAAGAGTGCCCCGAGTAACACCCTGCTGGTGGGCACGATTATCCATTTAGAGATAAGGCGTACCTGCAGCTGTGCATGCAGGGGTCGCCGCTTGGAAGGCTCCAGGCTTCCCGGCTGCGTTTTGATGACGGCCAAGCCTGGCGCATCCTCAGCATATCGGGCGTCGAGGCCAAGCCAGAACCCGCCGACGGCGGTGCTGCGCGTTCGTTCGTCACCCCCAGGGCTTGCCCGCTTGCCCTCGCCGCCAGCTGTCCTTGCTACCGCGCCTGCTGCTGCCGCCGCGTCTTCAAGCTCGACAAAAAGCGCCGACGGTTGTACGTCCGAGGCAAACCTGGGCGTTTGACAGGGGAGAACAACATCGCGGGATAGGAGATCGACGCGAAGATGGGACGGTTTCATCTTCGGAAGAGCTGGGACGGTCTGGTCACTCGAGAAGCGATTCAACCTGACAACTGACAACACCACATCCCGTAATTTACCATATATCTACATGTGAGCATGCCAGGCGCTATCGGTGAAAGGGTGGATATATGAAGGAAACCACAGCGTATACCGTATCGTATCATAAGATTCCAATCGTCTTGTCTACAATACCGTAAGTATACTTAAGTAGCACCTGCGGGCGGGGTTCGCGCGATGTTGGAACACGCGTTCTGTGTCATTAGAGCTACACCGGTTTCACAGCCAACACACATCAGTGGTGCGTAGTCAGCTCACAGACATGAGAGGTTTCAACAGGAGACTTACTTCTTCAAATATAATAGGTATGAAAAGCTATCGGTATGTAGCTGGTACTGCGGTAGAGCCTACGCACTGTAGAATGCTACTTTATCGCGAACAACGACGCTCGAACCAAACACTGCAAGGGACACTTCGACAAATCGAGTCTCAATTTGAGGAAACACCAGTATTGCTCAACGCTTAACCAAGCGGGTTGAACAAAATCAACACCAACAACAGATAGCTGACAACTGGCAACCGACAACCGATACCCGCCTATACACACTAAACATGTCAGGAGACATGTCTGTCAAGGGAAAACGTGAACCGTCAAGGGTGTAGGGTCGAGTGTTCCATACTACCTGGTACGCAACGCCTACGTGCGTATTATCACAGTACCATGTATTATTTCAGTAGTACTGTAGTTTGGAGTCTGTCGAGTCTGGAGGTCAGCACAGCCAGTCCGCGTATGGCTAAAATGGTCGATGGTTTGGTTACGGGGTGCAAGGCGAAGCAGAATCGCCGCGGGACGGTGCGCAAGACTACGTACTGCTCTTAAACTACCAGTAAAAGTCCGCAACAACTGTCGCACCTCTATGATACCAGGTACAGAATAGTACCATCAGGTTTCATGATTGGGGAGCATCACCGGGGCCAAAATACGATATGCCTGGTACCGAGTACCAGGCTGCTGTGCAATTTCATGTAACCATATGATCACAACACATCAACGGCGACAATATGATATTATGCCACCGATGGAGTACAGCAGCTACTATTAATAGTGTTATGACAGATCTTCTTCTATCCATGTGCATCCTCTCACGTGGTGAGAAGAGAACAGACATCTGGCGTTTCCAAGCCCTGTCGAAAAGCTTCTGCGCTACGCTCGCCTTCTCCTTCCAGGCCCAACACCGCGGGGCATACTGAGGCAAGGTAGGCCTGCAGTTCCCTGAGGTCTTCGCCTTGAACGAGCTCCGCGGCTGCCATCGGCTGGCTCGCGCTGGTGCAGCAGACAATACCAGGTGTTTTGACGTTAGCTACTCCGTACAATATCCCAGTGAATACCTGGTACATTTTAGACGTCGTGAATAGGGGTGATCGAGGTGAGACCGTGAGACCGCCGCATCGAGCATCGAGTTCATATTCACCTCGAATTCAAATTGTGTTGGTGTTCTTTCAGGGTCGAGTTTGGGCTGTCGCATTGTTCGATGCCTCCACCCAGGGAAACCTATCACAGGCAGGATGCTGTATCCGAGATGGATGACCTGCGAAAATATTCACGTGCATCTTGCACGCAGAATCCTCACGTGCTGCTTGCGGTGGGGCCCCTGCAGGTACGGGGCGATAACAGCATTGCCTGGAATCCCCTCCAGCAGCTTCTAGGCATGTGGGGCAGGCATCCTGAACTTCATAAGAAAGTACACTGGCACGCCGTTTGTCAGAGTCTACATGCGCTTTCAATCTCACCTTGAAAACGTTGCACCTGGACCAAAGATTTTCACCTAGAGTGCGTCTTGTACGCTTGCTTCGCGCACCAGCGGTGCACTGTTGCAGAGCCGGGACTAAACCGAAGGACCATTTTACCTCCCCTATTCCCTTTCTTGTACCGCCTTTATACCAAGACAAAACAACAATTCCAACTATTATTAGTTATTTTTTAGCCGCGTGCACTTGCTGGAAAAAAACAAGCAAAAATTCTAACTCTTTGGCCCTACCCCCGCACACACACGTGGTTGAACTTCCCGCCGCGATTGCATCGTCGACGCTAAAGGGCAGAAATCACGGCAAAGACGGCACACCGGAACAGCCCAGAGGCATCACTCTACACAGCAGTCCTTTCTGGTGAGATCCATGGCCTAGTTCGGTGATGTGGGAGGAGCATTGGAGGTGGCTGGAGTAATCGCTTGTTCGAAGTGCGCGCGTAGCCTTTCTTTGAACGACCTTTTCAACCGCCGTCTGAATACTTTTTGCTTTTCTTTGAAAGATGATGCTGCTGCTCTGCTGTTGTTGTGCCATGTACCACACTTGGCCGAGAAACGAAGTAGGGAAACGAAGTCAAGAACACCACCCCCAGATAGCGCTCATTTTCGCCTCGTACCGGGCTGGTCCTGTCGGTGCCGTATTATCCGCTGATCTTCGCTTGCCCCGACTCTCTCTGCCACTGAAATTGACAGCTGGAAACTATTTATCGATCGTTGTTGTTGTTGTTGTTGTTGTTGTTGTTGTTGTGTTGTTGGCTTTGCACCTCGGTTGTCGTGGGTTGTGAGTCGCACAAAAATAGGAAGCCTCCTCAGATCACTACCGCCCGCCGCCAATGCAAAGACTTCGTTGCCGCAGCCCATTCCTCTCCCCGTGCATGCTTTTGTGGTGTTTCTGTCAATGGGCAGAAGATCGTGCCGGTGAGAGCGGAGTAGAGTGTCAGTTTGATTCGGCCATACATCGCAAGACTTCCTTGCCTGGTATCCTCTTCTTTTCGCGCGACTTTTTCGCGAGAAAAATGCATACGTATGATCCGGACGGGAAACAATCGGAAAATTGTGTTGTGGATACCTTTTCGTGGCCACGAAACGCGCACATCCACAAACATCTCCGCTGCCCTTGCGACGAGGCAGCCATCGTCTCTCGACGTATGTACGTAGCTCGGCCTTTTGCCCCCGTCAACCGTACTCCGTGGAGGCTCCCTCGTTCCCCGAACGAGGAACATTCGTCGAGGATTCGAACGATGCAATACATAACCCATCACCCCGTATTTTATTCTTCAAGTTGTTGGAGATCGAAAAATAGATGATGAAAAAAATAAATTTCACTCATCTCGCCCTTATCCACTACCACACGAGGACTCTCCTGTCTCGGTCTTGGAGCGCGGCTGCTGCTACTGCTGGTCCTGGTGCTGGTCCTGCTGCGCTGAAAATAAATAGCAATAGATATATCTAGGGCTCAGACCCTTGATAACTCGTGGCGGTGTCATTGGGTGTTGGTTGTCATTTCGTTCCATTATTTATTATTTCCCTATGATACGCACATCATTTATTTCCACCAACGGTTCTGAGCTTCGGTTGTATACGAGTACGGAAGCAAATTCTATTTTTTTTGCGTCGCTGCCACTACACATTCAAGAGTCTCTAAAGTCTGAGCACAACAATACAGCAGCACAGCGATACAGCAGCACAGCAAGCACCGACACAGCAGCAGGAGGTGAGCCGCCGCCATCGCCGGTGACCACGACGATGCCACACACATGTGCGTGAGGTATCCAGGCATCCACGCGCCTCGCAGTTTTGCCTGATCCCCCCCTACATACGTGAACGTTTTTTTCTTTTTTTGGCGAAAAAGCGCGTCACCATTCCTCATCAGACTTTCGAGACTGATGCGCTTGCTTGTGGTGATTTTCTTGACGTTCGGTGTCAGGTGTTGGTCAAGTTGCACGAAGTATCTCAATTTTCAGATAGATGACAGTCCGGAGATGGGGAGAAGCACGCGCCCCCGCCCGTGCATCTCCGTCCTCCGTCCCACCCCTCAGCTCGAGATGTCCCATCTTGAACCTACTTTATAATAGGTGTGCTCTCCTCGATGTTGGTGGACGCCGCTGCCCTTCGGCTTACGCCTACGCCTCGTCGATCTGACTTCCTACGAAGTTTGAATGTGCGGCTACTATTTAATAACAGCATGCGAGAAACCACACTATTAACACTATCAATTTAGTACTTCTACCATTTGTTACGCAGTTGTAAGTACTGAAACTGCACTACGGCATACACCTGGTGCCAGGTATTAATAGTATTACTATACGGAGTATATTTTTGCTTGTCCGTCGTTCTTCGGTTTGCTGCAAAAAGTAGCAATACGTGGGACCAGGTATTACTGTATATACGTACGTACCCTGAAGTCTTTGGTTTGCAGATGGGCTCATGCGATAATTTCGCTCCATTTCAGACTACAAACAGCAGCAGCAGTAGTCATTGCGAAAGCGCAACAGGGAATGGAGCAATGATCACACTGACTGGTGCATCAGTGAGAAAAACCTTGATCTGGCGGTGCGTTACTCTTGACTAATACGTTTAAGTATGGTGCTGCAGCAG
>JBBMHQ010056665.1:0-29632 GCA_037834295.1 Postelsia palmaeformis
AAGAACCAGTACACAACGAAGAAAGTGTAGTGGGCTCGAGCTTTTTTACCCAGATCTCCAGGGGGGAGTAAGAAAAAAAAACAACATAAATATCCAACCCCCTACGTAGCTTGTTGAAAAAAATCGTCGTAGGTTGCCGTGTTCTCTCATATTTATACATTTTTTTGTATCGTCACTTGTGCACTCAAGTTTCTGGAACCGCCGTGGTCTCACCGGTATCCTCTCGTCTCCCCTCGGTAGGTGCCTTCACTTTGATCACGCATAGGGTTCGGCATGCCGACTGCTCGCCGATTTCCACCGAATGTTTTTATTAACTCACGCCCTCGCGCTTCCCGTCAATCAGTTTTTACGCGAGGAAAAAGCCCTGGCTATGATTAGTCCCTACGAGTGATAGCACTCGATGATAGTTGAAACCCCGCACATTTTTTCAGTTGGCACGAGGACCACCTACCGAGCCACCGGAAGCGAGAATATTAGCAGGCGTATCGCGGCTACGAAGCTAGACGACAAGCAGCTAGCTGCAGGTGAACACTATAAGCACAGTTATCCGTCGCTACTCTCGTATTTTGAGTTTTTTCTTTCGAAAAGAGTGGGGGGTACGCTTTTATTTCTTGCAGCGGTCTTGCATGCATTATTATTGACGGTGGGGTAAATATAGTTCGTCTATCAATCAGAAATACCAGAACTTATTAGTATTCCGGCCTTGAAAATGTGCCATATGCTCGATCACTGGTACTCTGTATATTTCCACGATATAGTGTTTTCTAGACATTTGGTATTACACTATTGTTCGTGTGTTTCTTGGTGCAGGTTTTTTATTCACATACAGTACCCGGTAGTATATAATTACCTTGCCTTTCTTTTCTCCCTCCTTACTAGTCTTGACTCGGATCCGGGTTCACATAGTATGGCCTCTTCCCCTCTCCCTACTCCCCACTGCTACGGTCGATGCCCTTAAGTATATCGCGAGAAGACTTCAGCCCTGTTTCCCTCATCGATTCTTGCCCGCGCTGCGGACTCTCAGCCTTTGATTCCTTTTCCTTTTTATTTTTTCATGAAAGCATGTTCCGACCACGATATTAACCCAAGGAAGCAACTCTAGCAGTATTCGAGGGCACTACTATAGACACCCGGCGCGACCAGCCCCTTATCCTATTTACATACTAGGTATAACTTTTTATAATTCCGTACTATCTTGAAGATTCTCGATATTCTACACTAAAGGGCATGTATACACACAATCTGACTTTGAAAGTCAAAGCCTTACTACGCTGATTTTAAAACTGGGCGGCGTGGTATCATACCGTGTATGCGTCAAAGTGGCAGTGGAGCCAGTTGGTCTGATTCGGGTGCATCGGACTGTCTTACGTATGTCTTCTTTGTGGAGTCTTGGGCCACCGTGGAAATCTATTTTGTGCGACGGGGAATTGCTCTTCTTCGTAGACAACAGCACTACCACGGTCATGCATGCCTCGACAATGGTCCTCTGGTAGCCTATCGAGGAATGACACCGAGGTGAAGTGATACAAGGCGGGAGCGGAGGTAATTTGGTTCGCGCGACGGTTGGCACATTGCCCTTTTGTCTGCAGATATATAAGGTTGAGAGCAACACATTTATGAGGCATGCACTTTTTCTGATACAGGTCAGATTTTTGTTTCAGTTCGTCCAGCCCCAACCGTACAGATCTGTTTTACTGAGATAAAAACTGGTACAGCCGTTTCGCCAGGCTGCTTTGGCAGTACAGTGTAGCACCAGCACACAATGCCACATTGCTGGTTTTTGCGCCAACCACACGGGAAAAATGCGACGGCGCCTACCCGGCAACCAATGCAAGCGTCCAAGGTGAACGTGCGTATATTAATCTGGCCGTGGTAACTGATTGTGTGATTCAAAACAGGACCCTTACCCCAGGGCTGAATAAAAAAACAAAGCCCTACGCCCGCTGCTTACACCGGCCCAGCCCTGGCCTTAACATGCCAAGACAGGGAGAAAACTCTCTTGTCTTCAGGGTTTCCACCTGTAGAGTATCCATCACACATCTCAAGGAACGGTGAATTAACGCAGGCGCCTTGTGCAAAACCAACAGCGCGCATAGAGAAACCAAAGGCACGTCGGGGAAGGTTTAGCTTCTTTGTCTCCGGGCCTTAGGTAGACACGGAGCAAATGAATAGTACATAGTGCGGCGTCTGCGAGTGAATGTGTCTGGCCTTCTCCCCAGGCGGTTCCGCCGTGTGTGTTCTCCACCTAAATCCGTTCTTACAATCAACATGTATGTATGGTCCGCGCGCGGAGAATTGTCGTTTTGTTTTTCGAACAAAAAATCCCCAAGTGCGCTTTTCCCTGGCGGGAGGGGGGATAGCGCGTCTGTCATTACAACTAACTACTGTTTCTCGTCTTCCACTCTTTATAGTCGCTACTACTGTAGGTCCGCCAGTAGCGATGACGGTGGTGGGATCACCGTGCCAGCGTGTCAGCGTGCGCCGAAGAAGATATAATGCCTATGATTATGCGTCCGTACTCTTCGCCATGCTGTGCTTCGCGGTTATCGGCCAGCACTCCGCTGCACGTGCTGTAGTGTCATCGTGTCATTATTCGGCCGTCTTCCCCTTTTTTATACTACACGGTATACACAAGCATAACAGCCAGTACGTAGGAGTACACATATCGTTATTTTCATCTATTCGTTGATTCCTTCGACTTTGATGAATTGCTTCCAGAAGAATACTTTGTGATTTATTCGCTTTGCTTTTTCTTCCTTCCGCTTGTTCTTGTATGTGCCTCATTTTTTTTTTTGTTTTTTGCACGCTACCAGGGGTATTGCACGTTGAATGCGATACTTGTTTTCTGATGATGACACGCTGTTGGCTCGGGTGATAACAAAAAACAACGACCCTCTTCTGGAATGAAGAGCCAACATGGCCCCTCCTAGTGTGCTGCTGCGTAGATGCCGAACGGTGTGCACGGTGTTAATAGTGTGCAATATCACGGTCTACCGCGGGGTTTCGCGGCAATCCCCACGGACTCCCGTGGAAGCGGCGGGAACCCACACCTATTAATAGGAGCCCACCGTAGTCGTTCGTGGTATTTCTTAGAGACTCCGGTGGGAAGGGCACGAACGCACAAGAACCCATAGGAACGCATGATAACATATAGAAACCTACGATATCTCGTGGGAACCCATGGTAAAATCAAGGACTATATATCGCAGATCACACGGGAATCCGATGAGAACCAATGTTCCCCGGCGGGAGACCCACGGTTCACCATGGTCTTTCCCCGAAACCTCGTGTTTCGAGAGGAAGTTCCCACGGGAACCCGCGACGAACCACACAACTAAGCGGTGACTTACGGCAGACCAACGTTTCACCATATAGCATCTATGACAACCAGTGACTCAAAAGGGAATATCAACGGAAACAGGAGGGGACCTATAGTAAACCATGGACTATACCCCGAAAATCACGCAAGGACTCACAGGAAACCACTGTTCCCCAGCGGAAAACCCACGCGTCACGACTGAGTTTTTACGAGAACTCGCATTTCAAGAGGGATTCCCCACAGGATCCCGCGGTGACCCACAGAAATTCCCGGTTATAGAGGAAGTTCCAACGAGAAACCCCGGGCGACCAAGGGAATTGCCACGATAGCCAGCGGTGACCCACCAGAACCCACCATAACCCACGGGAATGCGTGGCTACGAATAAACTGCAACGGGAAGCCGCGGTGAACAACCAGAAGTCACGGTTACCCACGAAACAAACGCGCGGTTCACCATCAAGTTTCCACACGAGCTTGCTGCGCCCAAATGAGGAATCCCACGAGGACCCGTCGGGACCCACGGTGAATCATGGACAGGGCCCTTCACTGCCATGGCGTTCATCCCTGTGCGGCATTCTGCGGCTACGTCGAAGTGACATCTTCGACGGGTTCGAAAATCTCGGTTGTTGTTCTGTTGCGGTACCATTGATACTTCGAAAAATGTCGTGAATGGGGAGCCTGTTCGATTGCCGTGGGAAGCCTCGCGGCAATTCCCGTGGGATACCAAGGACACGATACTGCTCCCCGCGCGATGTAGTTCAATTTGTCTATAGACGGAGTATCGTAGTATCGCACGGGATACCCTTGTATCCCGTGAGTCGCGGGACGCGAGATCCCACAAGTACTGATTTGAAGCCTCGGGACACCGAATATTCCGCGAGACGTCCCAAGGATTCATCCTCTGGAGCGCACCACGGGCCCCCATCGGACATAACGGTAACCATGGGTGCCCATAGGTTCCAATGGGGATTTCCCGGAAAAAATCCGGAAAATGCGCCGAGGTCTTGAATATTGACAAGATTCTCCTGTTCGTAGTGCCGTCCTGATGGGGCCAATTTTTATACGACTTTGGTGCGCTATTCTGGAAAAGGAATTCGTGGCAAACAGACGACTCTTCATTACACACCGAATTTTACAAGGCAGTGTGGAATATTCCCTGGGTGTCAATTTTTCCGTCGCTGACAGTTACACACTACCTTCAGAATTTCAGTGAAAGGCAGCAGCCCCCTTGTCGTTTCGACATCGTGCATATCGCTGCTCACGTATCCTGAACGCCACATCGCCTACGGTGGGCTGCATGGGAACGTGAGGCAATCATACACAAATCGCGACAGAGCGTTGGTATTCGCACGGGAAAACAACCTTGGTGGGCATCATCTGCCAATAAGCGAATATTCGTTGATTCTCAACAAGAGGTTCCACTGTAAGGCAGAACGGTTCATGGATATTTCTTGTTTATAGCAGGGCAGGGCAATAGTAGCACGTTTTAGGATCTGGAATCTAGAATATCGCCAACCCTGCTGTAGGGGGCGAGACTGTTGTAAGATTTTATTGGACTCCCATGCGAACTACATACATACCAGGTACACATGCACCCATGCTTAAAGCTGCCACATGGTGTTTCGTGGGGGAAATGCCGCTTCAACGTGGTTATAATCGAGTTTTCAGATCCCAGATTCCTGACTCCGTACTCTGCAACGGCCGTTATCTTCCGTCAGTACGAATTAGCATGTTAAATTTATTCACGTGAAATCGTCCACAACGAACGGGCTGCACGGAGTAGCGAGGGAATTTTGGAAGACAGAAGTATATGCCTTAGCAAATCGTCGGGGTAAACACGAGACAACAGCCTCGTGGAACAGTGTCATACACAGGCAGAATACTCGTTTCGTTCCAAGCATCAAGGCTCTAAGCCTGCATGGTCAACCAGTGTATTGCTAGATAGGTATGCCCCGCTTTTCCGAAAGTAGGACAACGAAAGTTAGATTCGCCCACCTCAACTGGGTTATTTGCTGGTTTTATTCATCGTTTTTCTCTCGTCCATACTTTAACTCGCGGTTAATACACAAGCTTCAGCTTCTGCCGGCCACTGGCCACTGGCGAGGCTGACGAAGGCAAGTGGCATACGATATTGATAGACGTAAAGCACACTCAGTTTCAATGATCGTGTTTTTTTTCGATTTGTTGGGAATGTGGTAGTTGTGCCTATTGTACTGTAGTGCCTAACTGGTTTAAGCTTGCAGATCGTAATCTTGTACAGACGCAACGATACTTCATTCGTATATTGTACGATGCACATTTTGTAATTTCCTTTGTTTCGCAGGTTGGGACCTTGGAATTTGCATCTTCGGTTTCGCCTGGCATATAGATAAAGTGCACGTAAACAATCCAGCTACAGTAGTGACCCTGGGTGCGCTGAATGCCTTCGGCGTGTGGAAACGACGGAATGCCAGGTACCTTGTATCACTCTCGTCCATTCATGGGAAGGACAGCACGCACCTGCTGACTGGTAGTTGTACGAAAAACTTACCATGCTGTGATGCTTCATGTGGCATACCATCATTATTTGCTGGACCATGCCTGTCCAGAAAGGTGGCATTCAAAGCACCCGTAGCTGCACACTAGCATTATCTGTTGTGGAGATATTCGGGTTCCGGAAGTTACATATCATGAGGGAGTACCGGTGAAACGATTGCAGTGCTACTACTGCTGCTGCTGCAATCGGCGTGTTTAAGGGGACAATACTGGGCGATAATGAATTAAGATTATAATTTTGGAGCCATGGTGTTTTCTTCCTAGCTGAATTGGGTATTTGTACACTATTTACTACGGTAAATTTTGGCAGTTACTGCTGGCTTGCTGTTAAACGGAGTTGCATGCATATGCAAGAAAATGAATGCCATCTGTTGCAGCTTGAATGCTGGGTGCAGCTTGAATGCATTTGTTTGCACCTGCGTGAACCTTGCAGCAAGTACACACCCTTCCCGAAGTGTATGTATAGGATTGAGTCAAGTTGTGGGAGGCTTTCTCCTCCGGGGTATCTCGGATAGTCCGTGGTCACAGGTGTCTATTCTCCCTCCCCGACTCCTGCCCTTACGCTGCGCATGCATCGCGTCAGCATCCACATTCATGCATCGCGTCAGTATCCGCGTTCGTTGTTCACTTTCGTCATGAACACTCGTTACCTCACGCTCTAGCTTCTTGAGCGATACGAAAGGAGCACGTTTTGTTCGGGAACCCGCTCGGTAAATATCGAAATTCCGGCTCTCATGCCCGGCAAAGATGACTCTTGACCATCCCTCTTCTACCGAAGGGCGGGTGCACGATATCTCGTTCATGTCAATCATTATCTACTGGTATGAGCCACGAGGGATTGGCTCGCGCTCGGCAATGCCCGGTCAAAGTACCGGGAGGGGGGGTGGTTTTCGTCAAACCTTGTGAAGACGGCGTGACCTAAGTGTAACTTGAACGTAAGTCCTTCAAATGAATGCTGTCTTTGGAAACAGTGACGCAATCAAGCTCACAGACACTATGGTTCATGATAATGGCACACATTTGTCTCCAGGAAAAGAACCTGGTTTTAGGTAATCGCAGTGTACACAATTTATGGTAACGTTTGCAGGGGCAATCCACCCTTATATATATGCTATTATATTTTTCCACCTCCAAATAATCGTCTACCGTCAAGGGTATACATGCGCTCTTTTGGTTTCGGGTCGATACACACGGCAGGCCGGAATTTTTCGCGTTATAATAACACTTGTACACAGCACACCGGAGTATTATATTACATTGCAGCAGTACATCATCTCATTTACGCTGTCACTTTTTGCGGCGTCGGCCTCACGCCTGACTCACTCCTATGCCGCAAGGGCGGAGGCTCTTTGAAACATGTACTTTTGACGTCTGGGGCTGGCATTCCCGCGGGGGTTACTACCTCATATGTACAATGCACAACGCACTGCTGTACTGCCAGAGACCTGACGAAGAGCACTTGCCCGCGCCGCCAAGTCTATTCACCTGCTACTACCGCAATAAAGTAGACCGACGCCTTCTCCGCTTTGCCCACCATCAATTGCGGATCGACGAACTCGCTTGACACTCTGTACACCCATATATATGGCGGGTGTGCAAAGTATCTTCAGCACCACCTCTACACTCGCGTGCAGGCACGTTTTCACCCTCGATATACACAGCTTCCGATTTATTGTAGGAGCCCAAAAAAATGTGCTTTACTTCCTTGGAGTCTCGGTCAAACGTTTTTGCATCGGCCTTGGTTGGTCGCAAGTTGACTCTGTTTCGTTCGGGTCGGTCTAATCTACCTCATTACGCAGTTTAGCATTCCGATCCACGAATGTTCTGTACATCCATCAGGCAGAAATGCCGATTTGCGCAATCTGAACCGGGGTGATTGCCTGTGCAAGCGATATATTCCCTATATTGACAACGTCGTCAAAGCCTCGAGCTCGATGTGAGAATACCATACTAACGCCTTCGTGCGGCCTCAGCTCGGGCGACCGGAAAATTCGGTGTTGGACACCTCACATTAAACTGTCTAAAATGAAGAAACAACCGGAGCGCTGGAACTACAAGACGATTGAAGGGGACACTATAACAGCAGCCTCAGAAAACCGTCGTCAGGCACCCGCGCGTAGGGGTGTTGGCAACAATTACATACGACTTGGAATGATAGCAAGAGATTAGCAAGCAAGAAACGTATTTGAAGTTGTTAGATTCATTTGTTTCTTTCAGGAATGTTCCGAGTGATCAAAGTTAATGCTCATGCGCACATCGTCGGATGGCAAGCTTATGAACAACAATTTATTATCACATTCAAGAATCCCCAGCTCTTCGTCTCCTTTTAGTCCTGTTTTTGGCCGAATAATTTTCTCCCAGGTACCCATCATGGGAAAGGTGGTTTACCTCCTACACTATCTTTGGCGACGACCCAACGAGAGATATCACCCGCATAGAGAGCAGAAACAACGATGTGAAGACCATTTCTTCATCGTTGAAGTAGCTATAATAATTGTATTATTCTCCCGCGCGTAAAAATAAGCATAGTCGCGGTTTTGCGAGATTTCGAGTGCCACTGGCTCGCAACTTCGAGTTCACTAAAACAACTCGTGAGCCGTTTCTGACTGCCTACGGGTATCGTTTGGCGAACCCTAAACCCTCATACACCTCATCAGGAGCACCCCTCAATTGCTTGGGCTGTGGATTGCCGTGAGAAGCTGTAGCTGCCCGTAAGTAAATGCAAACGTTCAGTCGGCGTTTGCTCTTTTTGAGCACACCCATTTTCGACGAATCTCGACCTTGGCAGCACCTCCAAGTCAACGTGTAGGCCTCTGTTGAGAACCTGCGGGAGAGCAATCAAGGAGAGAAACACAACTTGTCGTGACAATTCATTGTTCTTCGGTCGCTCTCCGGCAATCACGAACCAGAAGAAGAACGCAGAGTGTACAAATTGTTGATGCAATATTTTGCTGTTCTGACAGACCACCAAGAGACTAGAGCAACCGGGAACACGGGGGCCAGGGGCCCCTAGAGAACAAGCCAGGCCTCAACAGCATGCAGTTTCCAGGGGACGTCTCTAGAGCCGAGTGATAAAAAAAACGAGAATCAGGAAAACGTGACTATTTTCTCTAAAATCGTCGTATGTTCACAGCGCTCCGGTTTGTTCTTCCCAATTAGAGTGTTTGCGATTTGTTTTTTTCACTTTGACTTCTCCGAAATTCTTTGAGGTAAAGTTTTGAGGTAAATTTCTGAAAAAAAATATTATTATTTCTTTTGCCATCCGACAATGTGCAGGGTGGTCTTCAACATTGATCACTCACTACCTTCCCGAAAGAAGAAAACCTCGGAAACCAAAGGGAATCCGCGCCCCAAGTCTGTCACCCTTCTGTGCCAACTTTCGGCTTGTCTACTCCATTTGCGGCTCAAGACTTGCTGCTTTCTTATAATATATGCAAGATATCGTAAAGCGATTGTTTCGGTCGCCCCCGGCCTCGGTCCTGCTCTAAATGCTCGATCTCCGGTTGCCCAGGTCGTGCAAGGTCGTCACAGGCAGTAGCAGAGAAAGCGGCGCTACTTGAGGGTACTGTCATCGCCGTCGTGGAACCAGCGCCTATTTTTGACAGCGAAGCATAGGGACACAGCCACTTTGCTGCTTCTGTAGGGAAGGTCTACATGCATTAGCATCGCCGAAAGCCCGCCGCAGCTTCTGTCCCGCTGTCGACAAGCTACTGGGCTTCTCATGATAGCTTTATTGTCGCTTGTCTGTGTTATCGACATCTGCTTTCGGTTGAGAAAGCAAGTGTCCATACTCCGCTTCAATAGTTTACTGCACGACTGAAGCAAAAACGCGAGAACGTTACAGTAGTGCAACCCTTTGAAAGTCAGCGGATCAGTTTGCTCGGGGCTATTGATGACTCTCTGGATACCCTACCAAGGCCTGCCATGGCACTACATCTTTGATGTACGACTTTTCTGGTAGCATCTGGTGCACTGCTTTCGGTCCGTGCGCATCTCTGAGCGTGTATTCAGTAGTCGTTCCGGGTAGTCTCATCCCTCGATCTTTTTGCAGGCGGCATGGCCCACTACATCGCTGGCATCGGCGCCAAAACGGGCTGCCAATCCGCGAGCAGGGGCAGAACTAATATCACGGTACCAACTGTGGTGTACTAAAACAGCCGTGGAGCCGGGATTAGTGCTTGCGAAAGACCATTTCAACTTTGATCCACTCCAGACGCTCGCCACCATGCTGCCAAACCACCGCGGCAGCTGAAGAGTCAGCGCGGGCAGCCCTTTGACACACCGACGTCTTCTAGGACAGCCGACAACGAGAGGGTTCGGTCGAACTGGGCGTATGCTTCAGTGATTCCGGTCAAACACGTTTGAAAATCGTGGTCGTCTTCGTGGTCAGTTCACTAAAGAGTGTGTCAGCGCTAGGACCAACACCATACCACGCCGATGAGAGAAAAAGCGAGGCACTTTATGAAAATCTGCATATCATAATATTTGCGTGTGTTCTTCCAACAGAACAGTTACCAGGCCGCCTCTGTTGGAGTATATATTTTCTCCGGCTCCGTGTGCGTTTCCAAACTGATAAGAACAGTTACGCATAGCAGGATACCGACCATGGCCCGCGACTATTAGGTTCCAGGCTAGTACCACGACAGGAAACGGTGAATGTGGTATTAGCCTCTCCGTCGTCATGTCTGCCCGAAGTTCGAAATCCGTCCGCAGGTGCTGCATATCATAAACTCCCCACAATTAATAACCGCCTGCTTTGTCTTTTCCGGATGGTCAGTAGACACCGGCCAAGGAGAAACAGATGCCTTGGACGCAACGTTTGTCCCCCGGCCAGAGTCGGCTTGCTGGTGGGCCCACGGGTGGACCCGGCGCGGAGGCTTTTGAATAGGCTGCCTGTGTGCTGGTTAAACGATATGGTTCCCAGCCCGACAGTAGCCTGCAGTAGACAAACATTGAGCTGGAAATGAGTTAATCACAGCACGCGTGTTTGCAGCGAAGTGTGTGACAGGCACTCCGGGCCGGGAGTTCATTGAGTACTGCGCTGGTGAGGACCCCCCCCTGAAGTAGTATGAACCGTTTTCAGCCGTGGTACCTGGCATATATTCACCCAGAATGCGCAGCATCATTTAGGAAATTCAAGAGCATATGTCTCGGCTTGTCCGAACTGTGAGATTTCTTGCAGTGTTCTACGTTGTTTGTTGGGCGCTCATCATAGCACAGCTACTGCTAGAGTCGACGAGCACAGTACAAGTTTCAATTAGCGACGAAAGGCTCCGGCGGCACAAAAAAACCCCACATACTTCATGGCCCCCCCTGGCACGGGCTCTTGTTATCCCGTGCGTAGGCGTGGACGCCGCAACCTCATGACGAAACACTAGCGTGGACGTTGAAGACAGCTGGTGCGCATGCATAACGTAACATAATCAATTCACCCGCGGTGCTATGAGAGCTTTACTGTAGGTAGATGAACGCCGCATACGCCCATAATGGGGGTTAGAGAGGCTTGAGGAGGTGATATTTTTGTTGTTCGATGCACTGCCAGAAGGTTCTTCGCGTAGACCCTGGATGGCACATATTTCCGCAAGGGGAAGAATATCCCCCAGCATACCTTATGCTGCGATGGTAAACATGGCAAGCCCCGACGGAACAAAGACGGTTCGATGTTCGGTTTCGTACGAGCTGCAAAGTCGCATGATAAATTTCTCCTCCCAACAGCTTCCATTTCTGGCGTCAATCGTATTCGCAATTGTTCGTTTTTGGCTATTATAGCTGCGGCGTTCCCGCGCTCGCTAAGGTACGATAGACCCGGACAAATTTCCATGTTCTACTGTAACCATAGTTCATATCAAATAGCTTTTGGCAACTGCTGCAGTGATTGTGGAGGTTGGAATCTAGACGAGCTTAGATGGGGGATAGGTGATGCTTGTACTAGCATAAGCTGATAAAAAAGGGTCAAGAAGTACTGGTATTTCCAATGGCAGAACCGAGTGGGGGTAGCCCGAAAGCCTTTACTGGGGTTGTGGGGTTCGTCTGAGCGGCTTGCCGGCGTACATAGCAATGCGAGAAACACCTAGCGTTGGTTACATCAACACCCATTGATCACAAATGGTCCATCCCCACCACGCTGGTGTAATTTTCTCGGGACGCAACAGGCAAGGCCCGACGGTGGGCAGCCAGCGAATAATCTAGCATGTATTGCGTGCAGATCTACGAGTACAGCCGTTGCCACTTTGAGGGTGGTCTCTTGGACGGTGTATCCCTGGTTTCTTGCAAGAGTGCTACCCCCTTGCGGGCCGCTATACGCCGGCCGCTATGGGATCTGACGGAAGTACTTTTTGGACGCAATGTAAATACGTATACCTGGTACATTGCAAGGGCGCCCCCAGATACAGCTATCGATCAAGGAAAATTAGGAAACCCCAGCATGTGGATACAGTTTTGTTGTTGCTAAACCTGACCCAAACAATTCGGTAAGACTTTCAAAGGCCAAGAGCTCCGTGGTTCAGGAACATTAACCGGGCTCTACATACATGAAGGGAAAAAAGGACATAGCACAGCAGCGTTACACTCTATCTGCAGTATATATTCTATGCATTGAGAACCGAACAGGCAAACCCTTCGATCCATGAACACCTGCTCGTGGTAGAGCGCAAATAACTGCGTGCAGATTTCGGTCGTATACACCGTCAACACCTACTTCTGCTTGAAACTGCCAGGCACTTTCGACGAACTACTGTACCGTAGGTACAGGTCACGCTCACACGTCGAGAGCCTATACCCGTACGCGGACGGAAGCTGGTACTGTATTGCCTGCGCCACTATAGGGTGTACAGTACCCAGCGGATATACAACACCTGCTATTGATACTGGACGCATACGTGCCTATGGGTGGACGACCCACACATAGAACCCACCAAAGTGGGGTGTGCATTCAACTACAGTCTGCTGCTGCTGTAGCTCCTGGACAACATGAACACGAAGAAATTAGAGCCACCGACTTTCCGCACGATAATTGTGGACGACGGTGGCACTAGAGCTGACGACAGCACATTGGCATGCACATGATCACTGCTGATTCTGTAGTTCCTCCTACTATGTATCGTCCTACTTTTCCACCTGTACTGTACTGCACTCTACATCGCACATCCGCGCAGTTCGGCGTCGGGCCAATCGATCTTGACTGCAGTAGGGTTCAAGCGCAGCATGCAAGTGCAAGCTATTGCCAACACCGAAAACGAACGCCGATGCAACAATATAACTACTGCACGACACGTACATCAAGTGTCGGTTTCCACACGGGAATTCAAGACGTTACGACCTCGGCCCGCAGATCTCGGGTGTGCCTCTGTTGGCAACTGTGCTGGTCTGCTCATCAGAAATGTTATGGCACCACCACCACTGTCAAACACACGAGTGCATTTGCGGGCGACGAAACCGGAATATCAGGAAAATCGGGAAACGTCAGCGACGTGAACGTCGGCCCACCAGGCCGTACCGTGGATCCCAAGTAGCTCCCATAACGACAAGCTATCTGCCTACCAGCCACAAACAAGGAATATTTGCGTGTGACGGGTGGCTACCATATGGTGTAGCACAGCTGTCACCGCCACCAAAACGTGGTCAATTATTTATTTTGGCTACGGCTATATCTATCAACGAGGGAATACATTCAACAGCAACAGTTTTCGTGTGACTCTGCCGTGTTCCCCTGTGTCATTGTATCGACACGCGGTAGATGACACGGCAGTGCCCTTGGATGCCGCACTTCTTTATACCTCATAGGAATGGCGACATCTAATCATACCGCCTTACTCACTTCACCGCGAAACATTGCCACAACCTTTTCTTGTTTCGGCTATGCATTCCATTACATCATGTACAAGGAATGCAGATCCCGCATAAGTTCGCAGGGTTCGCACTCCAGCGGACGATACCCACTGGAGCCCGCACACCTATGTGCGATCTATCTACTAATGTATGAAGCAATGGGATAATCTCCTTGGCAAACGAAGCCCCCCCAAATCAAGCCGGACCAGAATCAAGACCACCGTAGAAAATTAACAAGCATGATCGGGTCCACCTAAGGTACACTAGAGTACGGCATATATGATGCAATGGGTCGAAACCTAGTGGGCCCCTGCGGGTAAGAGGTGTAGTCTTGCGTCTTTCCACCTGGAGATAGTCTGTCCACGAACGGTTTTACTTCCCGTCTCCGTTGGAGTTTCCAATGACCGACGCGCAGTCTGCCGGGCAACGGCGCAAGGGAACAAGGCCGAGGTTCAAGCATCGGTTACAATGTTTAGCTCGAGAATGGAACGAGAGTGCTCGCAACCCGCACATGTTGAAAAAATTGAAACGCATGGTGTAAGACGTTCAAGCTGGCCTAAAAAAAAACACCAACAGTATTCGCCAAATAATATCAAGTATACATGAGAAATGTGTTACGCGACAGGTAATCTCAAATCAATTATGCCAGATATTTGAGGGATTGTGTCCTGTACGATAGGGTGCCGGTGTTAGCACATAAGAATCGACGGAGTTATCCCCCGTTCGACGCGTATCGATTGTCGAAAAAACTACAACATATACTGCGCAAATATATCGTGCTATTCTTGACACCCGCTAGAGCAGTGTGTCTTATGAGCGTTGCCGCATTGCGAGTGGTACTGGTGGTCCAAAACTGTACCGGTTGTGTCGATTGCGCAAAGCATACTCGATCACTACTCAGCACTGCTTGGTAGCAGTCACCTCACCGAGGTCGCTGGGGGTGTTGGCTTGTTTTTCCTTTCCTGTCTTCCTACATGAGGTGGTTGGGGGTGTTTACAACGTACGATTAGCAGCAACTCTGTATCAATCTCCCTTACAACGAACCCTTTGGACTAGTTTTCTCTCGTGGAGGCTTACACAGATGCTAGTGCAATCTACGTAGCGAGTGGCTTTGGAACCATTTGACTCAGCTCGTTCTCACTCATGATAAGTTAGGCGGTTCGAACGTCGATGGTGAGTATAAAAAAAGGCGTTACCAGGATACGACGGCACGGCACATAGTGGGGTACCCGCTAGAGGCAAAACGTGGCAAAATCTCGTGAGAATATACACCAAACGTCAACGCCATTCACCGCCAATAAACTAGTAAAGACGCATGTGTATGTCCATGGACGTAGTCTCTCCTGTGGTCAACGTTAGTATTCCGCCAACGTGGTTCAAAGTCCTAAACACCAGACCGCCCGCGTCAAACACAAGGTACTCACAACTGTCGGAGTCGAAGCCCTCGTAGAGCTCGTCGGTAAACCAAGGGGCCTTGCCCAGGCCATAGTAGTGGTGGAGCATGCGTTCGGAGCTGAGCGCATCCGGGCACAGGAAGGGCCGAAAGAACGAATGTAGTGCAGTAAGAGCAGTAGTATAGGGTACCGGTAGTGCAGTAAGTGCAGTAATATAGGGTACCAGGTATATATATACATATAATATATATATATATACTTCGTATATATAATATACCAGGTATATATTCTGCGTAAGAGGTTGCACACAGGGATCACACCGATGCTTTGAAATGCTGCACGAGGTGCCTGCGATTGCCGTCTTCAGCCCCCACGTCCAGGACTGTAAGGCCCTTGTCTTTATCATGGAGGCGTGGGCCGTTGAAATACAAGCGACACGGAACTATGATGGCATCGCAGCGTTGAGGGGATTCATGAATACCTGCGCGGGCGCGAAACACCCGTACCTGGTTCGATGCTATGGCCCTTCATCGAGGGTACCAGTCGTCCAAACCCGTGTGAGACCACCAGTTCTTAAGTCGCCTTGAATGAAGACACGACGTAGGGTATCGAACAGGTAACACTAAGAAGGCCCAGGCACTGTACATATAGGGTATCGTTCGAGTTCCGGCGCCCCCTTAGTATTTATCATAGTCGTGAGAAATATTCCTCCCCCGCCGGCAAGTGAAATCCATCGTAGGTTCCGGCAACCTCCTATGAGTTTTGCCCATATTTGTACCTTCCCTCTTTCCCTACTACGATACGAATTGGGCTCGTACGTGAGTATTACCGCCTTCAACTGTCTCGGGTAATAAAGTCCCAGAACATCTCAGCAGTACAATATTGGCACCATTCAACTCCCGCGACATATCTCAAATATATGCCTGATACGCAATAGCGAAACAACGTATTGTCAAACTAGATGGGATTCTACCTACAGGTGGCTCTCCGTCTCTAGTTATAAAATGAAATGAGAGATGGTGGGTGGGAACGACGTCTGGCTCGGTTGACCGACCGGGTGACTGCCAAACGTCTACGCACGTTATCAGCGAGAGTCCTCGACTCACTCGTGGTTGGCGCGTGCCCACTGGCCTACACGTCTCCCCCGAGAGGACTCGCTGGCTCGGTGTTTCGCTCCGACTCGGACGCAGATCCCGGACACAGAGAGGCCTCATGAACTCTTAGAGAAAAGCGCGTGTTGTCCGGCACTTCGATTGCGGAGGTTGTAGCTTCATCTGGTGACAAATTTATCCTATGTTGGCTTTAACTACGGGTCCCGTCAAGCCAGGCTAGCTCCTTGGCTGTAGCTGCCATTGCGCAAGTGATGACTCGTGCCGAAGGAACACTGCCGTTCGTCCGCATGAGCACTGATTCTAACTCGTTCTAAAATCCCCGAAAGTGGAGTAAGTGCTGCCAAACGATTCCTGAAGCATTCAAATTTACATGCCTAAAATCAACGCTACTGCTGCTACTCGCATGAACGATAAGGCAGAAAGATATACGGCCCCAAACCACCAGCTTCATGCAGAAACTACTCGTCTGTCTTTACCACCCCGTTGTTCTCTTCGTCCCCTGTGGCAAGAATGCCGGCCATAGTAGCAAATAAACTGAACAATCGCGCACAATAATGCATCGTCCAGCTTTCGACGACTTGTGTTAGGCGTGAAGGGCGCGGACGCACCTGTAAAAAGACGCCTGGAGCCAGCCACCAGGATTGCCGTAGGCTTCATTGACTATTACGGGGGACCATAGTTAATAGGACCTGCGGTCCACCCTAAAGCCTATATATTTCCCTATTTTTAGTAACAAAATTTGGTCCTATTAACTATGGTCCTCCGTAATAGGTGGATGTTGTAGCCGGGGAAGGGCTCGACCGCAGCCTGAGGAGGAGACGCGAATCACGCGCCTGCTGATGAGCTTGACTTCGAACGTAAGGCCTCGACTTCATACAAGGAGTTTGTACTGTGCAAGTGAGCTGAACATCATCAACTGTGTTGGTCGACGTGTTGGGTTGCAGATTTCGCTACACGGCAAAACTTGTCTACGTAATGGTTCGACTTTATCTTATCTCAAAACACCCCCACGAGAATGCCGCACGCAACACTATCTCAACTGCAGCTCGAAAGACCTCCAAGGCACCTCCAAGATTAACAAGACCACGAACGCGTCCAACGTAAACACGGGAGTCGGGGCAGCGCCTAATGCCTCAAAACGTCGGGAAATCTGCAGCAGCACAATTTCCGTTGCTGTGGGGCTACGTGTTCGATATGTGCGTTGTCTGTGTACGCCTGCACTGAATACATTTCTTTTTCGAGCCAGGGTCCAATATGTATGTCAGGCAGAGTTATTTATTTTCTAAGGTGGGTAAGAAATATGTACTTTCGTCCAAACTACGTGACGAATGTAACATATATGCTTCTCAAACACCTGTTGCCCAGGCTCTTCTTCAAGCAGACTACGGTTCCGCCTCGCGCACGGGAGGAGTTACCCCCCTTCCCCCCCCGGTTTACTCGTCGCCCTTCTTGACTCAAAATAATCCCTGTAACCGCGTACTTTCTACGCAAACAGTCAAACTCGACATTTACCTCGTCGATAGTTCCGGGAGCGAGCGTGTTGGCGGCGCGAAGGTGTACTCCAGCTGAGGGGGCAGGAGTCAATAACATACGAGACGTTCGGTTGAAGGGTTTACGACATAGAGTAGTGCAGCGCAACACATTACCGCACGGTGACGAGCTTCGAATACAAAACAAGAAAGGCTAGGGAGGCTGTCGTGATTGCTGTGCCGGAACCCCGATGCCCTCAAGTGTTGTTCGGTAGGAGTGCGAGTTCGGGTATCCGCCGTTTACGGTGTTGCCGGCGATACTATTCAGCGCCCACTAAAATATATTGTGGTATTGGTCTGAACCTAATGCCGCGCGGGCAAGGAGGCCTACCTCGCACCAATACCTTAAATTTATGCACTATTGATATGTGCGGAAGACATCGGTAATACTGCCTACATGCCAGTTAGGGGTGATTAACCTACATGTCTTCAAAGGGGGATGAAGCGCCCATGATGAACAACGCGAAATGTACGTGTTATGTTTGTGCGTGCAACGTTCGTGCATGGCCAGGCCTTACCGTTGTCTCCCGTGTCATTAACGCACAGGGAGCAGATACAAAATGGGCGGCTGTCAGAATGTGATCGATGGCATTTATGAAAAGCTGCTGGCTCGCATTGGTGAAACCCATAAATCAAACTTCGACGCGCGCGATCCTTTTCCTCCAGTTTGAACTTGGAGGGAATAATATGATTGTACTGTATGTCACCGATCGAGCCCATGAAGACGCCGAGGAGGCACAGATCCGGGGCCGGGATGTCCACAGTATAAATTCCGACATCGGCTAGCAACTGCTTGTGCGATTCCATGTTCTGCGCGTGAAGGGCATCCAGAAAATCGTCCTGCACATACGAAGCGGGGTCGCGTATGGATGGGTTCGTCCTATGGGTTGGGGGTGTATGTGAAACACGACCCTCGAGTGGCACAGAGAGGACTTGGTGTGTCTGTCCACCCTTAATTCAGGACACCCACCAAGCTCGGAGTCCTCAGTCAAGAAGTTTGCTGCTTTACACATTTGACGAAAAATGCGGGCACGAAATGTCTTTCTCTCTACTGACTGTGAGTCTGTCGTCCTGGGCTAGGGTTGTATCATTTCCTCTCGGTGCGTTGAGGTCGTCAAGGTAGCTTCCTGTCAGACCCCTACTGCAGGTATAGCACACAAGGATGATTGTTCGGCGTGGACTCAAATGTTAAGGACATGCGACCGCTAGTGTAAGTCAACAGGGTCGGGTCCTATGAAACGACGGCATCTCACACGAACACCCTATCTGCTCGATCCCCTCGTTGCATTGGACTTGGGGTTTTTCAGACGACTGGTGCTACAGAAGCGGGCTTTTAGGTCGTTGGTATTCAGCCGCTCGGGGAACCTTCGGCGAGTGCCTACGGGTACACGATATATTTAGAGTGTAAATGTAAACAGTTTCAATATTTTTTGTTTTTGCGAATCGCGCCGTAAGTGGAGTAGACACGGCAAAATAAACGCAGCTAGCGCCCCACCGTAGCACCGGTCCAAGGTGTATCTGCGCCATCGTTTTGTTCGGATTCGGAGGTCGGTCACAAACACGTTTATACACGGACAGGGGAGCTCCGAAAATGCTTAAGATTTGTTGTTGGCTCTGAGCACGACGGTCGTTTTCGGTCTCAACTCCGTGGCGGTGGTAGGTAACAGCGTGGCTCTTAGGGGCCGTGGTTGTGTACTGCGCAGGCTGCATCGAACCAAAACAGCGCACACATTGCTTCCGACAGCAACAAAACGATTGATCGGGTATAAATCGGAACATTCAGCGATTATGGGCTGGTGGGAGGCGCGCTACATGCCCACCGACAAATTAGAGGATATCTTACCTTCGGGATAATTTTCGTGAGTCCCACCTTGCTCGGTGTAAACTCTGGCAACCGTACATCGTGGCGCGTCAAGCGTGCACATGACCATATGAAATGCCTCGGAGAGCAAACGAGATTCGCTGCCCCCCTCACCATGCGACATGAATACCTCGCGCCCAAGACCTCCCGCCACCCGTCGGTTGGCGCAGTACCCTTCGTGTCGCCAGTGAAACATGTATCGATATTATTTACACCTGTCTAGTAGGTAGAGCCCACTCCCCCCTCACCGCAACCCCGTCGGTAACGCTTCGCCGCCGCCGTCGCCGCAATCTGCGTGTCGAGAACATCTTAGATCATGAGTGGTGCGGTATTACCCAGTGATCATGCCACTGCTATCCCTCTGGTGGTGTAAATCCTGTCTACACTGCGTACTTCTGATATTGGGCGACGAAAGGCTGTGGGGTTAGGCACCAAAGAACCACGATACATATATATCTATGAGTATATTTTTATATTCATGGAGAATACCATGCACCTGTTCCGTCGGCCCTTGGCTGCGCCGGATGATAGTGAGGCCGTCGGCGCTGTCGGCGAAGGACTTCTTGGGGAAAAACTGTTCTATCCACGGCTCCCGCTTGTCTCCCTGGGGCAACATGGAACCGAGAGGGGGCAAAGAAAACAGCCCGCAGAATATAAAAGATTTCCAGACCCGACACTGGCACCGTGGCCTCGAAAGACTGTGACGTGCTGTCTTGTTCCCCTCGACAGGCACAAACAAAAACGTGCGTCCTCGACGTGGCTATCTTCATGTCGCCTTCGAAGACTTAAAGCGACTGTGAGCAGGCCCACCTGCGCGTACGTGCCGAGGAAGACACCGCTGCAGTCCGTGAAGGTGTCGTCGGTGCAATCAGCGTATCCATCGTGGTATCTGCGAGGCAAAAACAAAACATGATAGGTGCCCGATCACGTCCGTTTCGGTTGCAGGAGGGGTGTGCCGGGTCTCGGTCTAGAGGGTGGGAGACGCCGAGGTATTCGAGCCAGCGCGTGATGCGTTAAAGAATGGAAAATATACTCCGCAAGGGTAAGGAGAGAGCAGTTTACATCATTGGGAGGAAGATAATTCCTCGACCGTACACCACGAAAGGTGGCGGGGATGGACTGCTGATGACAATCATGATACGAATGCGTGGCCTGCACTCAAGACCGGTCGGAACGCAGCTTGGCTCCATACTAGCCCCGCCTCGCGGCTTCTGGCGACGGAAATGCTCCGTTCGTGGGCTTCGAGAACCACCATTACCCACCGAGTGCTACAAAACAACGCCCGTAACCCATAAGCACATGAGGTAAGGGGTGGCCGTTGAACTGTCTCGCAGCCTTTCCATTCTGCGGTCCGGAGACTTTTTCTCACGGCGATCGAGACGCGTTTCCATCGTGTACCAGAAAATAAAGTCGCGTCCGTCGACAATTGACACGGTGTTATGCATACGGTCGCCGGCACGTGCGAGCGAGGTGGTTTATATGGACTGTTAGCCATTGCTTCAAGTAAAGCACCGAATCTCCACGCACCTGTTCTGCACGCACGAATAAATGCACACAGAGAGGCACCCGAATGAAAATTGAAACACTAACCGTGGCCCCGTCCGCTAATAAACCGTTGTTCTTCGCTTTGTTGGCGCAGTAAAAATATTGGAGAGTTGTGACCAAGACCACAAAGCAGGGAACACAAAAGCGAAGGAGTCACCCCACGGTAGGGGTAACAGCTTTTCGGCTGAAGGCTTGTGATCAACTGAGTTCCTTAAGTGAGGAACGACCTGTTAGGATGATTGTTCTACTCGTAAATTATTATTGGGACTAGCGCATACAAGTGCTGGTCGTGTCGGCACTAACAAATTTATTCCAAGTATTGTATCGGGTGAGATATTGAGCTATTAATGTATGGGGCTCAGGAACGTCTGGTGCACCCCTACCGTGGGATGGCCCGGAGCAAGGCGTTTTCGAAGCAGCCGTGTGTAGTACATTCCGCTAGCACGCGTCTCACCTGCTGTGATAGATGTGTTGCGTTGTCTTCATTCTCCCTGAGTAGTAGCCCAACTTGGCCCACCACGAGTCTTCGTAGTAAGGATCTAAATTAGGTACACGAAACGACAGCCCGATCAATACGAAGCCCCGCACGCGATGGAGTGGCAGGATATTCCCAAGGTGGGCAATGCATGGTCGTGTAATCTTGACGCCTTGTCGGGGACGACCGGGTGAGGATATCTCATTTAGCACTTGGTCATCGCGGAGAAAGAAGTGATCAAGTATCAGTTGAAATTCGATGTCACCTCATTCAAACAGCCGGATGCACACCCAGTTGAACTGTCTTCTTCTACATATGGCCCCCCATGTTTGGCCGGCACTTGACCGGCTAGAACAACTACTGTAAGTGTAGTACACATACTTCCTCGACGCGGGGGGGCGGTAGTACACAGATCCGCCTTTTGCGAGACTAACATCAAACTCCACTTACATGCCTTGATGAGACCGAACGGCTTGATGGCCAGAAACACTTCATGGAGGCCGTTCCTCCCGTACTCCTCAATGGCGCCGTCGCCAAGTACTTCCAGTATGAACTGCCGACGCAGAAAAGGGCGTACCATCAACCAAAACGTGGGCAGGCGTACAAGTACATTGGTACTAACACAGAAGAAATGCCAATCATTCTCGTCAGATGTCACTCAACGGAGTCAAGAGCGACGGTGCACTTTGAGAGCTTCCAACAAGGACATAGGTTGGAAGCTGAAAACATGCGCGAAGAAACGCCACACGGCACATGCCAAGGGCGAGAGGCAAGGCCATGCCTCGAGACTGGGGAGAGTTCATAAATGACAGCATGATATTCACATTGAGGATGTTTCTCCGCCTTCAACCTCTCCCGCCACCCCCCCTTTCTAGACAACAGCATACACCTTCGCGGAAACAGAAGACGACAGAGTAAGAACTAGCCTCGGTAGGAATGTTCAGCACGGCGTGCTCCGTGTCGATCGTGAACTCTTCGCTGCTTTCCAGGTCCTTGACTTGAGCCACTGCGTGCTTGCCTCTCTGTGGGCTTGGGCGTGTACCGTGCACCTGGTGCCTGTAGTACAGCTTTACTTCCTGTGGGAACCGGGGTAGCCGAGTGAGCGGGAAATGGTTGCCGGCGGTTCACCAAGGACAAAAAAATGACGGCATCGCGGACGAGCACGGGTTATACCAAGTTGGCGCTGATGGGGAGCAACATGTCGTGGTTGACGACAGACCGCCCAATGGTTCATCATTTCGATCGATTGGACACGTGTTTCAGTTCTGATCATGTACCATGAAACGAGTTCAATCTCGCTGACCGTGATCAGCCATCGTTCTAGATGAACGCCGTAAAGCATTGACAAATATTGATTTCCAGGAACCAGGGCCCCCACGGAATAAACACGCGGCTCCTCCGCAGTCGAGTATTATTTTAGTTGTTACGGCGCACGTTCACGGCGACTGCGGTGCGCACTCACCATGGTCTCGAGCCTTTCCAGCATACGCCCGGCCATGGTGTCGAAACCCATATTTTTCCCTTCTGAGTCCACGGGCACCTATCAAACGGCGTTGCGCTGAGACGGTGATTGGTGTGACCAATGGCATCCAAAAGGCGCGAAACAGTATAGGCCGAGTTACCAGTGGCCGCCCTGTCAGCGTAATATATATCTCGAGAACGTGAGTGTCTTGAACCTAAGCGGCCGAATCACACGCCGATTTTCACGATCCGCCACAAGCGAACCGGCCGCAGAGCGCCTTTTTACCTATAGTCCCCAGCGTTGTTTGAAGCGCAACAAAAAGATGTACCTCTACGGTTCAGTATCGCTTACAAAGCCGGAGATTGCAAACAGGTCGTGGTGCAACGTCACGGACGTAGAGCGAGTTTCACGATCGACGACGTGGACGTTCGTGTTTTCCGCCCCCGCGTTACCCAGCCAGCATGTCGAGTACACACTTGCTCCTGGTCATCTTTTGATCCCGACTGATACGTTATATATCACTGACCGCAGGACATGTACGCGCTTGTAGTGTTCTTCATTCTGCTGCTTACGCTGGAATCACTTCCGTCGTAGCTATTAATAGGAGGACAACAAAAACGTCAGTCCAAGTAACTATGAATATCAACCGACGTGTTCGATCGTCCAACGACACCGCGATGGGTGTTTGAAAGTTCGGGCATCAAGCGCCGCGAATGTGCAGTGTACGAGTCTTACCGAAAACGTGCCTCCGAGACCAAGGACAGCTCCTGTGTGAATCAGAACATACGTCACAAGGGGGGGGCACGCGTGCACCGGGGTAAACAGGCCTATGGATCGTCTGTAGTGCAAAAGAGGCGTGTGCGTGGATGAGGAACCCAAAGCCCTTTCGTTGGAAAGCAACAGCTAGGGCCTGACACCTTGTCGCATGCATTTGCTGAGAGTACGTTCGCACGGCGTGAATACGGTTGTAGGACAACCGCTTGGGGGGTTAAGTTTGAAACGAGAAAGGCAGTGTAAAGGTGGCTGATGCTTTCGGTTCTTGCAGCACACCGCTTGGCCTAAATAATCGACACCATATAAACCAACCGGGAGGGCTCCGCTCAAACAGACTGTGACGTAGTGGCGGTCAATGTCACAACGCAAAGGTTTGCTGACAGAGATCGATCCGTAACGGGCGCATTTGCCGGGCAACACTCTACAGACGTCCATGCTCTCCCGTCGTGGTTGTCACTATGTGCTTGGCAGAGCCCCCGTCCAACAAGGCGTGTCTTGAATAGAGTCTCCGTAGGCGAGGTACCTCGCTATAGATACGGCTCTATTTATCAAATTTAGTACCTCCCGTTTTCTCTGCCCTGCTTGTTGTCATATAACTAGATCGAGTGCGCCCTCCACCCGACTATGCTCTTTAACAAGAAAGGGAGTAGTATATCTCACCGCCAGCAAATATGTTGGCGTAGTCCACGATAGTGTCATGGAGGCTAACACGCGTCAACACGTGCTCTCCGGTGCTGCAGTCGTTGTCGAGGTAGAACTCGTAGTCTTTCTTGGACATATATACGCCGTCACTGAGATGAAAGAAGAAAACCGTGGCTGGAGAGGGTTCGATGGTTTTAATGATCACGTCAGCGTTGATTCAATTGCGGGCACTCGCGACTAGAGACGTTGATGAACGAAACGTTGATGCTGTGCGATTTTCAACCGATGCTTCTCACCCTATCTATTGAGGTATGGGGCGAAGGCCAAGGGCCTTTGGGCATTGACACGTGTATCCCCGGATCGAGCGCCTTCTCCAAACCGATCCACGTAGGTTGACCCCAGCACGAGCTCCCACTATGGGAATAATACGCAGTCTTTACTTCCCATGGACTGACCCCCGATGCCCCCACGTTCGTCGAGATTGTGGAGCGGCGCGGCAACTAGATATACGGGGACAAGCGCTTCAACCGTTCATTTCAAGCCCAGCTCTACGCCACCATATTCGCTTCATTCTGGACAGTAAGGCACGATTGGTGCGGTCCCACGCCGGCCCTCCTCGTACTACACGGCGGTGGTGGTCGTGGTCGAAACTCGGGACCGATCCGGTCGACCCAGCCGGTTGCATGTATTTCCAGTCACCGTTCCGAGCACACACAGTTGCCAGTGGATGAGCTCTATACGGTAACATGTTGACACTAACGCCCATCTGGCTGCACCAACCTCGCATAGTCGCATGCCTCTGAGACACACCTTGCTCAATGGTGGACTCGATTCCCAGAGAAATCTAGAAGCGAGAAAAACTATTCACTCTAACACATTCGGGCTGTCCTATGGTCATTCTCGTGCTCATGGATGGCTTGGGGATTTCGGAGCCCATGGGTAATGACCAGCACGTTCCACCTTAATTCGACGTGTAGGTTTGCTGACGAAACTTTCGCAGCACGTATTCACCTATTGTATCCGTTGGTCGCGAGCTTCTCGAGCGTGAGCATCGTCGACGGGGTCCCGTCGATCTCGAACTCCCGTGACGCTTTCACGATTGCATCGCGTGCGGACCATCTAAGAGTAGAGTTCTGTTTCCACCATATGGGATACAAACACGAATTCGAGCGGGTTTCGATTGATGTTTGCGACACTCGGTCGTCGAAAACTGGGCCAGCCACAAACATGGTACCAATGTCAAGAGGTGCCGTGTAGGCTTGTACAGTCAAGCGTCGGTTGCGATGCTTTGATTAAAGTGCTTTCGCCCCCTTTATCGATTGCGCAGGTGCTAGTTCTCATATCGTCCAATGCATCCTGCTTCAACTGCACACGCGTACTACATTCTATGATCCGATCTACGGCAGTGATTCGGGTGGAAACAGTGCAGCAGCTACAATTCGCTGGGAGCGCGGCTGGGATAGTCCCCCGTCAAGCTGTCCGTTTCGACTACACCGTACCTTGCTCAGAGCCATGGCTTCGAAGTTGTCCGCCCAGAACGGAGGGGCGAAAGCGCCAAAGAGCCAGTCGTAGGGACTCAGGTAGCTGGAGGTCACGTTCCACGAGTTGCTAGGCCCGAAGTTGTAGGGCGAGATGCTTGCAGAGTCCTGGTTGCCGACAACAATTAAAAATAAACGCAGGCATGTTGTTGCACGGTGGGAGGTTTGACACGAACAACGTCGACACTATATTCTACCAAGAACGTAACGATCAAGCTTCACGCTCATAGCGACCGGTGGTTTTGACGTTGGCAGCAAGCCTACCGTAGGTGCGTCGGAGCATTCGTGCTACCGAGTGCGCACAGGGTAGCTCCCGAATAGGGGTAGATTTATGCATGGACGAGTCAATGTCGTGACCAAGGTATCCTGTCCAGCTTTAAACGAAACGCATCAGCCATTCAAAATAACCGTAGACTACGCTCAGTACTGCTGTAAGCTCTAGAAGTTTCGCCAACGTTGACAACACACATGCCTAGTGCGCACGTCCTGTCGTACGATATAGGACGACACCCACATACCCTGTTGTGCATGTATATGTGGGTTTCCCCACTTGAACACTACTTTGCAATGCGTGATTTACAACATTACCAGCCTGGTATCTTGAACAGCAACGAAATGTCTGCGAAGTCAGACATATAAGGGCAAGCACTGACGCGCAGGACGTCCATGTAGCACCACAACTTCCAGCCAGGCACCACAGTCTTTGTGCTGTAAACCGGACGCGAGTATCCATGCTGAAGACATAGCATAAGGGTGCCAGGGGAAAGCTACAGTATAAGGACTTCATCCGCATCGTCAGGAGGGATAGTGTCGTTAGCCCTGGTTGCAGTATCATATTCTGAGTACAGCTATGTCATGGAGCGAGGGTGCTTACGCATATCTTCATTATAGCAGCAGGAAATATTGCGAAAAAAACGTGGATCAGAAAGTTTTATGTCACTGTAGCTTGAGGGCTTGAGGTACTCGCATTGGTATGTTTCTACCCTACACAAACACATCCACGACGCCGCCAAAGGGACTTAAATACCACCGAATATAGTCTGAAACCCGGGTACTCCTAGCGAAAGCGCGCTCTGCATGACATTAGGCGATAAGATATACTAACTCTCCAAATTGGCTGTTGCGTCGACGCTGTTGTCACGCGAAGAATCCACACTGGTGTACGCCTTCCACTTGCCCCACCTGATTTTGCCTAGTAAACCAATTCATCACGCAGAAGGAAGTCGGTTGGTATCTTATCGTATACTGGTCAGCATTTTGCTTTCGTTGACGCCGAGTCCGATCTAACGGCTGACCATCGACCTGGTATTTCGCATGGCGGCCACAGCCCTCCCAATCCTATGCCAGACGCTCTGAGCGTTGGGCGCGATCGCCATTACACCTCGCCAAGCTCTCCCCAACAGAAAGTCGTTTGTGCACAAGACACCAACCACGGAGTCCATGAATCCCATCCCACCACCGATTGTTTGGAAGTGTGCAACCCCCTCCGCAATGAAATAAAAAACACGTATCATTCACGTTCTAGGATTCTGACTCGTGGACTGGAAAAAGCAGGGCCGACACATTGCTCCCGATGGGGTCCCGATGTGCCCACTCACTCACCAACGTGTCTTCGAAGGGGATGTACTTGTCCCGGAGGTATTTGTGGATTGCATGGGCAGGGTCACACTTCCAACCACAAGATAATCAGGCGGAGCGATATCAGGTTACTAACAATGGTTAAGGAGCAGCCGTAAGTATACACGAAGCAAAAACGATACACATACATTGTGCTATCTATGAACAATCACGAGGGCGTTTAGCGAGGGTTTAATGTTTCAGCATTGAACGAAGCGACTTGTTTTCGTTGGTACTTTCCCCTGAACAATCGCGCATATTCGACTGCGGCCCTTCTTACAAATCTTGCTGTTTTTCGGACGTGAATAGGTAAATCTCTGGTCAATGGTTTTTCCCCACTGCTGCAGGTAGGGGGCAACAGCAGGTAGCAAGAGTGGGGGAAGCAGTAGGTAGCACGCACTAGTTCCGTAACATGTTACAATAACTGAGTACACGATGAATAGCACCAACGACGATGGGTAGCGACAACGACAACACGACATGGCCTGCGATGCTGTAGCGTAGTATGTATCGGCTCGACCTTTGTACAGCACAACAACGATCGCGTTTTCACCGGGCCCCCGGCTAAGTGTCGGTTTTGCTGTTCACGGTGTCCTTCAGATATAATATTTTCGAGAATTTACCTCAATTTCTGTCTTCGGCGTTTCTCTGGGGGGACTGAAGAAAACAGCAAAACACATGTGGAAACACCCTACCGTCGCGAACGAACGATACTCTGAGTACCTAGGAGAGACGGCGCAGGCCCGCCCTCCCCGCATTGACTTTCCTCGCCACCACGACCAGGCTCCGAAGTCTATTGGCTGTAAAGGTTTATCCACCAACAGAAGCGATTATTTCACCACAACATCGACCTTCCGCGGTTGGATTGCGCGTGGATTATCCTCTGTCCAGTACTGGCCCTGCTTCCCACGCCCGCCGGCGATACCAACTCTCGACAGTGTAAGAACGGTTCCCTAACAGTGGTATGGCATCACGAACTAAACAATATCGCCATCTTCCCTGCACCGGAACGGAATTAAAAACGACTATACTTTGCCACCGCCAGTGTCGTGGCGAACGACTAGGAGATTGGTTAAACTCCAACTGCGTCTCTTCTTGGCTACTGTGACAAGGTGGCGCGAAATGCAAAAGACACAACGTATTCCAGTAGTACCGTCCTGTTTCCGAGCGCTAGGCAGAAGGGGTATACAAAAAAAGGAGAATGAAGCAATCACTCAAGGCTTCCTCGTTCAGCCCCACAGGGGTGTTTTCTCTTTTGATGGCTGTGCAAAGCATCGCGGAATGTTTGGTCATCAGTTTCACCGAGTTGTGCTTGATTATGAACAAAAAACAATGGAACACCTGTGGAAGGAACAAAGTTGCCCAAAACTGGAGAGCTCACATTCAAAAGAAATCCTTTTCCCTGGCATTGTGTTGGAAACCAGCGAACCAAAGCGGAAACCTCCGACAAAACTTTCTTCGAGGAACACGGCCCTAACAAAAAGGACGGGTGTCGTTTAGTATTATAGACCATGCGCCTCTGCTCTGTGGTGCATTCGAGGTGTAAGTAGGTACGTCTGAACTCGTAACAGGATGCCACGGCCAACTGATGAGACTATATCTCGCTTGAATAATATACAACAACTGGAAACCACATTAAAGGCCTACAACGTGTCCCACACAATCAGCACCGAGTGCCAGTCGAGCCCGTTTCGCCAGCTCTGAAATACGGAGCTTCCATAAAGCATATGATGTTGTTGACATAACCCCACCTTGCTCCAATAAATACCTCATCTGTGCAATCGCCCGTACGGAAAGCGATGTCATGATAGCAGCCTATGTCGATTCCAAGTTCCGTCCAGGCGGCGGTAACAAAAGGGTGCCAGACGTCCCACGCTCGATACGCCCCCACATCCAATGCTTTGGCGCCAATGTTGGCGAGTTCCTCAGGCAGTTCGTGGCCCCTCACTGATCGCATCCTGCCACCTGCATGGTTAGAAATAGAAAGAGGGGGGGGGGGGGG
>JBBMHQ010056666.1:0-16196 GCA_037834295.1 Postelsia palmaeformis
AAATCTTCTCGCGATAAAAATGCAAGGCACGTACCGTAGTGGGGAGGAGGGAGAAGAGCCTACTTAGTGACCCCGAACCTGAGTTACGACTGAAGAGGGAGAGAGAGAAGAAGGACGAAGGTAATAAATGGGATGGAAAAAACAAAAAACAAAAACCAAAAAAACTCCTACGATGGGTGATGTACAGAGCTTTTCAGCCGGGGAGGGCCTCACAAAATGTGGGTGCTACAGGTATATAGTGGTATACATAGTATACTACAGACAGTACCACTTCATCGTAAAACACGCCGAAAGTTCCATACAGTAGTACTATTAATAAACTAGGAACAACATGTATCTAAAGTTCAAAGTGCGATGTACGGAAGATATATCGAGAGCTCGATACTAAGATGATATCGAAAGGCCGATGCTTCTCTTCGTCGAAAGTTCGATGCTGAGATATATCGAAATTTCTCCAGAAGAGTGATATCGGAAGTCGGACATTGTGTGTGTTATTCACATTGAATCGATATTTTTCGCCGACGACATCCAGCACAACCAGTGACCGTGACGATTCTTCAATCCTAGTAATATTGATAGAAGAGATACAAGTTCTGTGGTCACAAAGCTACGCCACGATAGGATGTATCGATTGTTTTATACTGCGACTTGTCGAAAATTCCAAGGGTATGTTAGATGAGGTATATCTGTACCCGGGGATGTTTTTTCGGGTCGTACCTAACATATCTCAAACGTGGGTAAGGTGTTGAGGTACGTACCTAGCGTATCTAAATCAGGATACTTCGTCGACGGGTATACCCGATACCGGGGTAAGTATCGGAGCGACGCCTAACGTACCTAACACTAAGGTAAGGTATCGGGGCCCGCCCGTACCAGATGCTCCTGAAGCTTAGGTAACGTTTTGAAGTCGTCCCCAGACTCGTACCTAAACCCGGGTATTTCGTTGACGGGTATACCCGCTACCCGGGTACGTACTGATGGCCTGTACCTAACGTACCTAAGCTTCGGGTAATATTTTTTAGGCTGTGTCTGAGTGCGGGTACGGGCTGGGTTCGGGTGCATCCGTACAAGGAATGTCAAATGGACGGGGCGGGGCAATAGAACAGCAGTATACACTGATGGCCGTAGCAATCTACCGGCAGCAGCTATCTACTATTAATACAGTACCTACTGAATGAGCCTACTGCAGTATGTTTGATCTCACATGCATCCGAGAGTCACGCCAGACTTCCTTCGAAAAACGATACCGGTAGTTGTTTTGCTGGGTGAGAGCTTACTATAAATACAATACCAGCGAGGGGTGGAGCGATGGAGTGCCATTTATTAATAGTTACTTGACTCCAACTCGACAGCTGTCGTTGTGCTTGCTTCCCAAAAAAAATACCAGAGTTGTGTGATGCACCTGCCCCAAAGAGTATAATAGGAAGAGCAAGATTGTCAAATCATCGCCACACGTCCCATGCACTTCGTGTGCTGACTCCCTCGTTCGGTGAAGCTTGGCCCTCGTGACCCCCACCGGTGGTTTCGCTCATCACCCACGCCACTGCTCTATCCCCTGGGTGGGGCGACAGGGGTCGTTGGTGGGGCAGATATCCTGCTTGTGTCGCGACGAAACCGCATGCCTAATATACCCGTTTGACTTTGAAAGATGTTTTATCGCAGTTGACGTCAGAATTACATCGTACTGCGTACGCATTTCGGGTAAGATATTTTGTGTTCGTACCTATGCACGGGTAATTTTTCGTATTTGTAAGTATTGCCGACACTATCGCACCTCAAGCTTGGGTGGGGTATCGAGGTGCGTACCTATCGTACCTAAAACTTGGGATAACTGTCGGGATCCGTACCTAACCCTAGAACTTAGATGAGGTATTGAGGTCGTCCCTGGGCTCGTACCTAAACCCGGGTATTTCGTCGGCGGATATAGCCGATACCCGGGTAAGTTTTTTAGCGGCGTACCTATCATTCGTAAAACTTTGGTAGGGCGCCGTGGTCCGTAACTAACGTATCTAAAACATAGGTAAGGTATCGAGACCCGTACCCAACGTAGTTATAGGTCGGGTACGGGTACATACCCGGGTATTTTACTCGGTTGTACCTACGTACCTTACCTGACCTACCTACCCTCGGAAAATCCATTACCATTATGGGGGGCCTTATTAAATACAAACATTTCGAGTCCCACCGAGTGCATGCTCACGGGCTTTTTCTTCCATAAAAGAAATTGATTAGCGGAAAGCGCGAGAGCGTGAGTTAGCTAAATTCGATGAAAATCGACGAGCAGTGGGAATGCTGAACCCTATGCGCGATAAAAAATACAGGCACGTACCGGGGGGGAAAAGGGTAGACACCTGTGACCACGGCTTGTCCAGAAGGGCATCGAGGGTAACACCTCCTACGAACTAGGCTGGGGAGGTAAAAGTGATGATTTAAAAAAAAAAAAGGAAATATGTAGGTTTTTGTGTGTACCGTAGCTCCTATCCAATGACCCTAACCCGTAATATCATGTACCGAAAGCGTTCGACAACGTTCGATACGACAGTAAGCTACCTGGACACGAGATCGTACTTTCCATCGATAGATATTTTGGTACTATTACGGTGTACCTGTAGTAAATAGGGCCTACGGTACACACAAAAGTCTGTAAATTTCCATATTTTTAATGACAATATTTGGTCCTATCTACAATGGTCCCCCGCACTATTATTCAGATGCATCGAAAGATCGATGTCACATGCAACACCACAAACTGCGAACAGCCTTGATTAGTATTACGGAGGGCTCTAGTAAATGGAACCTGCTGCACACACAAAAACCTATATTTTTTCCTATTTTTACTCACATCAGCTGGTCCTATTTACTATGGTCTCCCGTCAATAGTGGTTACGAGCAATAACATCATGCCGCTACCGCTGTTTTTCGTTTTTCAGGAGTGGAAGAAGTATATGACGAAAAAGACTGTGCGGAAGATGGTACAGCAGGAATCGAACAGGCTCGATTGGCAGCACATCCGGCTGCAGCAGGGACCGGTGCAAACAGAGGCCCTAAAACCGCTTGGCGTCGACTCCTTCGGCGCTTTGGCGGTGAGCTTTGTTTCCATGCGGCGGTTTGTTGCTGTTGTTGTTGGTGGTGGTGGCGTTGTTGGTGCTGCTGCTGTTGCTGTTTTGTTGTCTTCGATGTCGTGGTTGTTTTAGTCAATCCAGAACCTGGTCCGTGATCACTAAACACAGAACAAGCTCCGACACATATGGAGTGGAAACATATCTCAGAATTTTCGAATCGGCTCCTGATGTCTAATAATAGTACCCGCACCATGTTTTTTTGGGCCAAACTAAAAGATGAACTCGACGACACTTGCCTTCACTTTAGTAGGTCGGTATACTCTAATGAAGTGAAGTCACAGAAAGTGTACTATGATATAGCATACCTGGAACATACAGTAAGACAACACTAGAAACGAGATTTGGCCACCAGCTAGCTGCTGTAGCGTCAGAATCGGACCGCCCCCTCGAACCACCTGCATATATCGGACAGGTCGTTATCCACGGTAGGGATTCTGTACCAATATATGTTCTGTTAGCTGTCATGATGCTGTAGCAAGTTATTAATGGGCAGGAGTGGTACGAATCAGACTCTACGCAGGCAACGTACACATGAGCTGTGTAATACAGATCATGCAGACCCCACCCAGTGGACGTGATGTACTATTAATATTAGTATTATATCGTGCCGATCATGTCATATGTATCAGGGATGCGTCAGCTGCGAAATACCTAGATCACGTGATGGGGATCTGGCATGATCTGATATGTGCAATGTGACAAATATAAACTGTACATCATGAACTGGGGCTCTGATCTGCCCGATGTGCTATCGATCTAGATTATGAAATAAATATATGATCTGACATTATCTGTGCGATATGGAGAAGATCTGGATATTCGGACGGAGATCTCATACGATCTGTACGATCTTTAAAATATCTAGGTGATGAACCGAGGATCGGATTTGCCCGACGTGCGATCGATGTAGATCATGAAATTAACATCTGATATGATTTGTGATATGCCCGATGTGCTATCGATCTACTGCTACTGTAGATCATAAAATGAAGATAAGCTCTGACATGATCTGCCTGGTGTGTTGTCGATGTAGACCCTGAAATAGGGAATTTGCATGAGCTGATCTGATCTTAATATGATGTGTGAACTACTCTCTGTATCGGTGCAGGTGATGGGTCGGTTTATGTGGGCAAATATTGAGCCGGCGCTTCAGGAGCATGTTCGCAAGGAAGTTGAGAGCCCTGATCTGGAGGTGTTCCGGCAATTCCCGTATGTAGGGCTACATATTCGACGGGGAGATAAGATTGCTGAGGGCGAGATGGAGATGATAGAGACGAAGGTGGGATGCAGACCATTGAGATCCGAGTGGTTGATATGAATATGGTTGAAATACAGATGGTTGTGACTAAGTTTAGGTGGAGATGGTTGACATGTCGAGGCAGGTAGCTGAGTTGGAGATCTTTGTACGTCTCGGACATGTCAGATAGAGCATTTAGATCATCTAGCTCCTCATCTGCCGCCGGGAGCGATTATTATGCAGGATCTGCATCTTACAGGTCCAACCGAATTGTATCGTCGTACAGATCCAACCCAGGAAGATGTGTTAAATCATGTAGATTGTATGCTCCCACGTGAGCCAGATCAACGATGTCAGAAATCTATCTTCCCTGAAATACCTACGAATAGATCAAGTGGGTTTTAATGATGAGCCCGAGATGTGGATGGTTGAGAAGCAGATGTTTGAGATACAGATGGTTGAATTCTTGTTTCTGAGGGCGATATAGAGATGGTTGAGAGGAATGAAGGGCATCATTTTGTGATGATGCTGCTGCTGTGCTCGCTGTGCTGTACTAAGCGGCCCCGACGGTGTTTCGGCGTTCATGTTCGGGGGGCTTGGCTCGTTTCTTCTGTGTGTTGACTGTGTTTTTGCTTGTCTTGGGCTTTTTGTTCGTTGGGTTGGGTTTTTTTGTGCGTATTTAATTGTGGGTACTTTATACTGTGGGTTTTACTACATTTTCTTTGCTGTTGTTATGCGTTCATGCTTGTTTTTTTCGAGTGTTTTTTTTCTGTGTGTAGGTTTGCTTTTCACCCCTTTGGGAGTTTTAGAGTTCCCTCGGGTCCGACGCGCGCGTTTTCTACCGCCGTAGATGGTTGACAATCAGTGAGAAAGGTAACTGGTGTTGGATGGTCGGTGCCCGACCGTGCTGTCCCCCCTTGCCCGGGCCTCGTGTTGCCTTTCTGGTTCGAGAGCTGGGCAGACGCTGACCCACCGTGAACAAAGTGCTTAAAATTTGCCATGGTACTTTGATTTGAAACCTGAGCTTAACCCCAAGAATCGTGTGAAGCGTTTAGGCCTTCATATCAAGACCGCATACTCACTCCTCCGATAAAAATCTAGATAGTGGAATATGCGATACTTTTTATTGGGGTATCGTAGGAGTATAATAGTAGGAGTATAATAGTAGTATAATAGTAGTAGTAGTAGTAGTAGTATAGGGATGTTGTTACTATTACGGGGGCTAGAGCAAACACAGTATGACCGAATATTGTTGATAAAAATAACGATATATATAGGTTTTTGTGTGTACCGTAGGTCCTACTTAATATAGTCCCCCGTAGCATAGCAAGTTTTGGCCGAAACGTGTATGGATTATGGCTGATGGATGATGCTGATTGATGGTAGCTAATGGATGATGGCTGGTGGGCTTTGTCAACTGAGGGACTAGTGGTAGATACTCACTACCACTACATTGAGTGGCAGCCAGTTAGTAGCACTAAAAGTAGTCCAACCACTCCTCACCACTGAGTGTTTGTTTTCGCGTATTCTCATTGCATTGATAGACGTACGTGGATCGTGAGACCACTCATCGGCTTGAGCGTGCGATTTGTCTCATAACCGTGGTTGGGTGAGAGGGTGAGATATACATGGTCTCGAGTGAGCACCCTGATACAAGGCAGGTACTATATCGTATCTGGTATATTAATAACATGTACCCCTAACGTAGCATGTCAATTATCGACTATTTTGCATCTTTTTTTCGAGAACTCTTGGAAAATCCTAGGAAATTCCGGAATAATCGCGTCGTGAAGCGTCCAGTAAATGTGTGATTCAACGTTCATGTCGTACGTAGCTTGGCCTAGCCCGTGTGCACTATATATTGGATTTGTGTGTGCACCGCGAGCCATTTTTTCTACCAACTATTTGAAAAACATTATCACAAATACGTTAGCCGTGAATACGACGGATTTAGCGGTTGATATTTAAATTTGCACGCTTCGTCGGAGCCGGATACAGCGGTGAATAAAAAGCGCTACAAATGTCTGGCGCTACTCTTCTCTCCTGTTGAATACAACGCAGGACTATTTGGAAGCAGCGAGGAAACATCTCGAGGATGACACAGACACAGGCCGCCCTCCGGCGGAGGAGATAAAGTCGATATTTGTGGCCTCTGACGATGACAATGCTGTCAACGAGGTCCGTGCCCTCGCATCGGATTTTTTTCCGCATGTCGAGCCTGAAAACATCGCGTGGATCTCTGGCGGGGGCAACAACGAGACCGTCCAGACAAGGTCAGAGCTGGAGGTGAGGAAGAAACGTACCGTGTGCAGTACCGCATACCTCTGGTATGCATTGATACCCCTGGTATGCAGTAAACCTAGGGTCAGGTTAAAAAACAAATGTCTAGGGGGTGAGGCTTCCATCGATGAAGCCAGAGCCACGCTACGGTACGCGTAGCCGATGGCCTGGGTGGTCTACTGAGCAGGGGTATATGATATGATAGACCCTCGAATGCTGCTATTTGTTAGAGTTAGTCCTAGAGTTATAACCTCACCGTGGTGAGATCGTGATATTTAGTGCGAAAATGACAGAATCAACTGCTGAGAGCGCCGCCTAGCGTGGGTAGGGGCGATTCAATCAGACGCGAGTCGACCAGGGAAGAAAGGGCTGATATTTTGTCGCGGTAAAAATGAAGAGACGAACAGTAGTGAGGGGGAGAGCCTTGTATGCGACCCAATGGTTGATCTGATCTGAGTTACGAGGTAATTAAAACTAATTATTCATAGGAGGGAGGAGTGGAATGAAGAAGGGCGAAGATGATAAATGGGACCAAGAAAACAAAACGAAAACAAAAAATAGAAAAAACGCACAAGAGCTCCTGGCGCGGGTACGTACAACTCGACGCGAGACGCCGGGGGAAGAAAGAGATGAGCCCTTCTCGACGTAGATAAATGCAAAGCGCCCGCCGTAGCGGGGGGGGCGAGAGGACCCGCCTGCTGCTGCCTTAAGGTTAGGGTTTAGGGTTTCGACGACAAAAATCAAGCCATTTCGACACCGCAGTACTAGAACAAGACATTTCGGTCCCGCGATAGTGAAACCAAGTCATATTGAGGAGGGGGGCAGGGAGAAGGAGAGCGACGATATCAGATGGGTCGGCTAATCGAGAGGGGAAAAAATGGGAGGGGTGGCTATTTTTTATTTTTTCTATTGTCATCCACATGAATAGAGCTCCATTTCGCTATTACGGAGGCCCATAATAAATGGGACCAAATATTGTCAGGAAAAATAGCGAAATATATAGGTTTTGTGTGTACCGTAGGCCCTATTTACTGTAGTATGTGCCCCGCAATGGAAGCAGAAACGATCATGCGTAATGGTTGATTCGAGACACGATCGAAGGACATGTTGTACATCTAATTTGTACGCGCAACTCGCATAAAAGTACGGAAGTTCGATGTTTGATATTTCGATACACGTAGGTATGATGTATCGAAACTTTCGATACGCTGTGCAACGCTACAAATGTTTGCCCCCTGACGCATCGTGTATCAAGCGGTGGGTCGCGCCCTCCCCTACCCCCTCCTGTCGTGGTCTTAGGGTCAGGGTCTCATTTTCATATTTACGTACCTGGAGCTGCTGTGGGCTGCTGAAATATCGATGTTCGATACGGGACTTGATATCTCCGTATCTCGAAGCGTCCGATGCGATATTTTTCATATTTCGATGAATCAAAACTTTCGGTACGATATTTTGATACTTGATATCCAACAAATCGAAATGATATGCCACGCTACACTGTAGCTCCTCCCGATCAAGCACGTTCCATGCCCTTGTGTCGTTCCCACGTTGTTTTAGTCGTCCGAGGGGGTCCTCTTCATCATGGCTTGCCTGCAACTTCTACGGTCGACTGCAGAAATATCGAACTTCGATATTCTATTTTTCGATGTATGATATCGAAAGGGTTTATAATGTATGCAACATTACATACCTGGTATACTAGTCGTGCCTTTCCCCCCCGACCAACCATCAATATAGTGTTTTACTATATCGAAAATTCCGATAAAATATGCAACACTACTTTCACAGTGTTTTCCCCCCCGACCGACCATGTACCATGCGTACGATGCACACGTGTTAGCCCTCCTCACCCTTCCCGTACATCGGGTTCATTTTTGTTGGACGTTCGATGTTTGTGTTTGATAATCCGATATACTATATCTATATATCGCAAAATTCGATACGATATGCAACTGTGATATGATATAGTATCGGGCTATAGAAGTGGCTGTGAGATAGCCCGTAGTATCAATATCAAAGCCCTGCATTCGCTAAGGATACGACGTATCCCTGGGGCTCTCAAGTTTCCCTCGGTAAATAATAATCGAAGCCCTGAATGCTCTTAAAGATAAGTCCCGAGGCTCTGAAGTTTCCCTTGTAGTACAATGGTTTGGATAGCCGATAGGAGAAGAGTACAAGCGCCCGAGGAAAGTTCCTCGGACGAGTGCCTCTACCCGTCCAGCGGGTTATTAGAAGGAGAGCAGAGTGGGATTGATGCCCTGAATCAAGGCCCTTTCGAATCACTCTCAAACTGATGCTCCCTTGTTTTTCATCATGAAGGGGAATACTGTAACACCACAGCGAAGGAAAAACATCTCCTGAAACAAGAGAAGCTGCCTTTCTAGCCAGTTCAGATAGTTCCTGCATTATTTTCGGTTACCTCGACACTCGGGTTCTACTTACACTACTATCGTGGCGTATAATTTCCCCCCGACTATCCATGCACGATGCTTACTTCCCCCCCCTCCTTTCTCCACCCTGTTGTAGGCGTACACGGGATTTTATTTTCGTTTTCGCTGACCTGCAGCTTTTATCACTTATCGAATGCAGAAGAATCGAGGTTCGATGCTTGATATTTCCGATAAATGGTACCTGGTATATCGAACCCTTCGATACAATATGCAGCTTTTGTAGTTGTACATGGAAGTTGAGAGCGCATTTCCCCCTGACCAACCATCTACCATGTGTGCGTGTCCCCCTCCCCTTCCCCTTCTGCCTCTCTGTTGCAGTCGTACACAGGATTCATTTTTATTCTGGCGGACTTGGAGATGCTGGCTAGCGCGGACGTGTTCGTCGGGACTTACACCTCTAACGTGTCGAGACTGGTTGCCTTGCTGAGGGAAGGCATCCATGGAAAACCGAGAGACTCGTGCATCAGCCTCGACAAGAAGTGGTTCGGTCTCAACTATCGAAGGTTGCGCAACTCGGATAGATCAGATCCCCACGGTATCAATCCTCCGGGAGAGATGGATCCCTTGTTTGTTTGACCTACCACGTGTATATCTTGTTTGTCTTTCGAGGCATGCTCTATGTGGTCTGCACGAAACAGATCGTATTTGTTGTATGGGATCTGTGTGACACAGCTCGTGCGCACATGTTGGCGGGGTGGTATAGGTGTGCCACAGCTCTTGCGCGCGCGTATGCCGGGTGGGATCTGTATTGCACAGCTCTTGCTTGCCGCACGTGTTTTTTTCCAGGTGGGATCTGTATAACACTGCCCTCGCGCGACATTTCATGACGAAAAACCGCAAGATGCAGATGATTTATAAGATCTATATGATCTATTTGATCTAGATGATCTATATAATTTATGACATATATATGTAGATGGTCTGCCTGGTGTGTAGAAGAGGCCACTTGTGTTGTTCTCGAAAAAAGGGAGTGCGTCCGTAACACTTGCTGTTGGGCTATACAGTACATGTATACATGGTCTCTCAGGACTCCGGAACGACTTAGTATTCGATTTTTGGGAGCTTGGCCATTGGCGGATCTCTCTGGGGGTTCAGTAGTTGTGCTTGCACGTGGTGCGTGTTCATTTTGTGCTGGTTGCATGCGGTGGGTGTTTAGTTGCCGTGCCTGTGCGCAAGAGTGTTTCATTATTGGTTGTTGGAGTGGGACACGGTTGCCGTCGCGTGTTGCGAAAAAGTTTGTTTTGGCACGTCTGCACCCGTTTCGAATTGCTCCCCTAACCCTTGACGTCTTGACGTCTTGACGGGGACACCATATCTCGAATTAGTGGTTTTAGATTTTTTGCTTCTTGCGGTGACAAATAGGACACTTGCTTTTTTTTTGGTTATTCCCTGGCTGCCGCCACTTCAATGTACGGAAGCCAAGGTCAAGAGCCATCGAAGCTGTTGACGCTGGCGATTGCTATTATTAGTAGGAGACTTCGGTGTGAACCCTCGGCTGACGTCCCCCTGCAGCTACCACTATTATTAATAGTACTGGTCGACGAACGGGGAAGGGCCGGATGAGAAAATAATGCTCACTTGCTGGAGTACACTCACAAAAGGGCATTATGAAATCGGGCTCGCGCTGCATGAAATCCTCTATGTTTTCCCGTGCTCGAGGTTGTTCTGCTGATAGCATGGTGTCGCCGTAAGGTTCTAAGCCTTGTGCTCAAATTGAGTGTCTTTCCCTGGCGTGCCTATATTGTATCTGGTATGATAGCGTATGTGGTGTTTTAGTCCTGACTTATTTTTTGTTTTACAGGTGGCCATGATTTTTTTTGTTTCGTGGAGAGCCGTTGGGGACGTGGGAAGCCCTGGAGATTCGGCCCGCGGCGGTAGTTTTGATCGATCGGGCGTGTACTCCATGCGCATGCCGTGTGTGTACTCTATTAGTAGACGTTCGTCGGAAATACCTTGTGTATGTTCGGGAATGTATGCAACTGCCTGATGTGATGTCTGGGAACGGATGGGTACACGGTTTATGTGCAATACCGTGTGTCTACTATTGACCGGGTATCTACCCGGGTATAAACAACGTAGACTGGTTTGATAACCGGGTAGCAGCGTCTCTACTGGGTACGCTACTAAACGCACTTTTGACGCCGTATGTATCCACCCGGGTATAAACAACATATCCAGGCTTGGTGCCCGGGTATCCCCGAGTACGTACTGAGTAAGCTGCTAAGCATAATATATACCCCTTGACATCGGGTATCTACCCGGGTATGACCAACGCAACCAGGTTTGATACTCGGGTACCCTAGAGTATGTACTGAGTAAACACTGCTAAGCATACCCTCGAGTAGTTCGAGTGGCGCGCGAATAATCCTCGCGCTGTACTGTAGTCCGGGCGTTTAACCCTTTTAGGACCCCAGCCTCGTTTTGGGTACAAATTACTTGGAATTAGTATGGCTCGTCCCCAAATCGGGACTGTGGTACTAAAGTGATTGAATCAGCATCTCCGCTAATCGAGCATCCGCTGTTGGTACTTTAGTAGCTGTGTTGTGTGTTACCGGGATATGCGATGTGTGTGTTCTGCGTCTGTGTGTGTTTTTCGCTTTTCACCGTTATTGCTACCCGTCGACCATTCTCGTAGCGTATGCTGTACCTGGTATACTGTTTTACCCATCGACTGTGATACGGTGCTGTGTTTTTTTTTTCGTTGTCGTACACTCTTTTTTTTATATATCCATCCCAAGTCTTCAAAAGGGCGAGGTCGATGCTGTAGAAGCAAGCTTCCGTCTGTCTCTCAGGTCTGGAGAAGGCTGAAGCCGCCTTTCACGCCCTCAGCGCCGATCAATGGTGCATCAAATCATTCAATGCATTAATGCGTTCAACTATACCAGAAGTGAATTGTGAAGTGGAAGGAGAATTTTTCACCAGTATGTGTTTTTCACTCCCAAGCCTCCAGTGACACGGTGCAATATACCACTACTATTAATAGTAAATTACAATCGATCCATGGTATTGCAAAGTGGGAAATTAAATAATGATGGGTCCATGATGTTGCGAAGTGGGAATACCAGCGTTCGGGGGGTATCAGGCCCGGCGACGCATGATGGGCGTACTATTATCGCACTGTTTTCACAAGGTTGAAATATATACCTGGTAAATGTTTTTCGCTGATGGCGAAGTGAAAATATGTGATTCGTTGTGTTTTGCCGCGCGCGGTGTAGCGCATTGACCTACTGCTCTGGTATATGGGAGGGGAATCCGTAAACTCGCACATTATTCAGAGAAAACGGTGCTTTCCAAAACTCACATGCAACACGAATGAATGTACGTACCCACATTTGGCCTTCGTTTAAACTTCTTTATCGTTCTCTTTAATTTCCAGACTAATTTTAACTCTCGAGGGAGGTTTTTACCCTCAGCGATCATCTTCTGGACAAGCCGTGGTCACAGGTATCGTCCTTGCCCCCCCCCCCGGTGCATGTTTTCTTTTCTATCGCGTATAGGTTAGGGTTAGGGTAGGTTCGGCATTATCCCCGCACTTCTCGCTGATTTTCGTCGGTGACGTCGCTATTAATATCTCGCGCTTTCCGCCAGTCAAATTTTATGCAAAAACAAGGCATTCCGAGGATGCCCTCGGTGAGACTCGAATAACCCACGGAACTGATGTTATTGATAGTTCGATGGTAAATAGTAGGCACGCGGACCACCTACTACCAAGCCACCGGGGGCGCCGGCCGAAAACGTGCCAGGGTAGCTACGCATTTTGTGATGTGTACTTGTAGGGCATGGAGAGTGTTGGGTGCAGTTGTTGTTGCATAGGTTCAATCGGATGATGACAGACTCTCAGCTCGATCGAGAGTGTTGCGTACAGTTTGTTGTTGTTGTTCTTCTTCTTCAACAGTAACAGGGTACTACTGCTGTAGCGTGTATTTTGGGCATACCAGGTAGCTTCTGTATGAATACGAAGTATGACTGATGGCCCTTCTTGAATCCACTGGCGACACTACTATTTCGAGGGACCATTGTATATGAGACCTACGACACAAACAAAAAGCTAAATAGTTCTCTAGATTTAGTAACACTATTTGGTCCTATTTACTATGGTCCACCGTAATAATAGTTTGTTCTTATATTACCGTACTCTGTCATATAGCAGGTAGACCGTACCAAAATGTAGTGTTCTCTTTGTACATACCTTCTTCGTGATATGCAATTGTATCGGGCTAAAAAAGTGGTTCTGAGACAGCCCGTAGTATCAAAGCCCTAAATACCCTAAGAGTATACCTGGTATTCCTGAGGCTCTGAATGTCCCCTTGGTAGACAATAATCAAAGCCCTGATGAATGCACGCAAGGAATGTTCCCTAGGATAGACCTCCCTTAAAGACAGCATGATGACCCGTGCAATCGGGTTTTAGTGGACTACAGGAATATCCTAGGGTCTGGCTACTCCTTTAGTTAGGGGCACCGTTAGGTGAAGAGTAGACCAGCGTCCGAGGAACACTCTTCGGGAAAGTGTACTTCGTCTAGCGATATAATGGAATTGAGTAAAGTGGGCTTGTTACCTCCAAACAAGCCCCGATTGAATCACTCTCAAACCGCACCCTGTTAAAATAAAAAAGAGTAACACGACCGACAACTGAAGAAAGAGGTTTCCTGAACAAGCGAAGCTGCCTTCCGAGCCAGTTCCTGCATTCTACTTTCCCTTACCACGATACTCGGGTCCTGCTGCAGCACCTATACGTGGACCATGAAATAGCTCTTCGGGTTAAGTATTAATTTCTCGCAATCGAGTTAATACAAGACCACCCCGCCCCCCTCCCCCTAGTATCTAGCCACATACCGAGCAAGAAAGGAGAGGTGTTAAACTGCACAGAGTCCACACGATGTGCACTGTACACGACAGTTTCCCCTGCCAAGGCAGGGTGTTCGGGTTCTCCCAGGGTCGGTGTTGATCAGATTCGTCCGAGGTCACTTTCAACGACGCCTTGTCAACGTCTTGACCTGCGCAGGGTGTCTGGTACAGGTCAAGGTGCACGGCAGTTCGATCCGACGGACTCGAATGCTTATCTACCTCGTGCAAGGTCCCCGTATAGACGAGAGCCTGACGAGATGTTATCATGCTCAGAGCGTGTAGCATCCCCAGTACACAGGGTATTTGCCCTGCTAGGGTAAGGCCTCTAGGACCCTCACAGCCACAGCGTCTGGTGTCTGTATCCGCCTTATGCAAAACCTCCGTGCACAAGACCCTGCCAAGGCATCGACCCTCTGACGGTCGGTTAGTACTATCCCTACGCAGGGTATCTACCCCGCCAAAATTTATAACAATACCGCCCTCATCAGAGGGGGTAAACAAATAGTGCCCTCGTGAAATGAAAAAATTCCCCAAACAGGGTGACAGATATCTGATGTTAGTGATAGTCGGGCTTGTGAAAGTGATCCATAGACTTCCCTACCAAGGTGTGGGGGTTCCCTGGGAAGGATCCGTGAACCCAACCCTATACAGCGTTTTTACCCGGTGAGGGTGAGGCGACAACACCCTGACGAGGTGGTGATCCTGACAAGGTGTTCATGGGTAACCCTGGCATGTCCAGGATATTCACGGGGGTGTCTAACCCTGACAGGGTTGTCGCAGGGTATGGTATAGCCCAGTGTCCACGCACTCGCCCAAAGCCCCATGGCGACTCGCCAAATGGTGTTGGTCGGTGGAAACCCGACGTGCTCCGTCCCGGCAATGTAGGGATGCGAGGGTCTATGGCCACGAGGCTAATACGGACATGCATGACATTCGTACCCCACCCCCTCCGTAGGATGTGGCCCATCCCGCGGTATAATAGGGGTGGGGGCATATGCCGTGACCCTTCTGGGGAAAACTACAGCCCCGTTTTGAGGTCAAACCACTCTAATTTCAAGTAATTTGTCCCTAAAACGGTACCGCAGTGCCACTTCGACTCAGCGGCGGGATAAAAAACGCATACAGACGCGTTCTCGGGGCCAAGCTATTACATACATACTTGGAGTGAGCATGGGATCGTCGTTGCAGTGGTAGAGCCCAGCGTTGGAGGGCCAAGCTATTATATGCCATTGTACCTGGTAGGAAATAATGGAGCCATGCTTTTAACTTTTAATGGTAGAAGGGTTGAGGTGAACTGCACCAACGTACTGGGGAAGACAGGCACTACTGGGAGTTAGAGTGGAGTCATTTTTCCAGTGATAAACGGTCACCTTATTCATAAACGGTGGTGGTGTGATTCCATGCCTAGACGTGGGGTAGGGTGACTCATATCACATCATCACTGGCACTACGGTATATAGATCGACCTTAAGCATAGGATTTTCCTTCGTATCCGGGGATTTCTTCTTTCCGAAATGTTTTGATCGGTCAATGTTGAAGCTCATGCTGCATATTATCGGAGGGCAAGCATGAATATTAATACTGAGCGTTGAACGAAGCGTAACGCCAGCTGGCGATGTGAACATCTATCCCGCTGCTCGCCCCGACTATTAGTATAACCACCAACCCCTCAAGGTCGGTGTCGCAGCGAGCGCACTGACTGAACTGCAGGTGTAGCGCATAGTGCAACAACTGCAAGAGACTCCCGGGGACAAGTTACGATGCTAGTATGACTATGATTGAGACAGTGCGCGTAAGAAGCCGGAAACTGTAAAAACCGCTGAAGGAACAAAGCACTCGACCGTGTACTCCTGTTCGTTGCACTATACTTCAGGCACCGTGTCGTATGCCACAGCAGTGGTGGTACCTAAAACACGTGCCCTTGTATCTTGTTCAGGGCTATAATATAGTATATACTTGTATACTACCGGCTGTCTGTGCGTGCTGCTACTGTTGTCGTAGCAGGCGGAAGTCAAAGATCACTCTCGGGCATGGGCGGCAGTTGCATGTGGACGTTTTATCTCGAGGAGCGGTCACCTCATCCATACCGATGTAGATGTGCCCCCACTACTGCGTGCTGTGCTGTCTTTAAATCCATTTTCGAAGGAAGGCAGAAAAGTTGTGGTAGCGACAAACCTTTGGAGTGCCTACCGCCCAGAAATGCCATGACCAGGTAATATACATGGTGATTAAATAAGCCCATGTAACATCGTGATCAAAT
>JBBMHQ010056777.1:0-16196 GCA_037834295.1 Postelsia palmaeformis
CCCCCCCCCCCCCCCCCCCTCCCCCCCCCCCCCCCCCCCCCCCCCCCCCCCCCCCCCCCCTCCCCCACCCTGCGACAACATGTTCGTCGTGTATATGTATAATCTACTCGCGCCCAAGCATCTATAACCCAAACATCTATAACTGTGCATCCGTGCCGTATGTGGGTGTCTGATAGCCCTGCCACCCCCCGCTGTTCAACACGCAACGTTAAGCCGAACGAACGGATGGAATATGTGTCGTACCCGTTGAAATTCCAGATCAAAGACGTGAAGTCTCTGCCGGAGCGTGTGACGTCCACACTAGCCCCACAATTACAAGCTTATATTGCCAGTTCGACGGCCCCTGCCTGTTCGGCGGCCCCTGCCCAACTCCCCGAGGTTGATGCCAGCATATTGACTTTGAAAGGCGATGGTCATGGTAGACATCGACAGGGGGTTAAGCACAACACACCTTTGAGTAAGGAATGTTTGGTTACAGCACTGCGGGCTACGACAGGAATAGTGGAGACGTGCCCTAGGAAAGAGGAGCTCGCGGGAGGCATTCCGCCAACGGAGTTGTTGGCTGGATTCTTGGAAGCAATCAATGTGAGCCGGATCATGAAGTGGAATTGACGATACGCGCGTCGGTTTCTGGGCCGTATATAGTGCACCCCGACGCCTCGACCGGGTCCTTTGCGACTTCATTAGCTACCGTTTTTTCGTGTGTTCATTCAAAGGCTCTCTGATGCACAACCTTGCGTTTTTAAAGGCTCTCTGATACGAATTAATCTCCGCAATTTTATCGGTTTCCTTCAAAGATTCTACGATTAGCCTTAAATACCTTACGCGTCCTCATCGTTTCTTCTTTGAAATGCTCTCTGATGCGACATAATTGGCGCAATGTTGTCGCTCTTCTTTGAAAGGCTCTCCCGGAGCACGGGGCGAGTATTGTGGACCTCATCGCCACCCTCGACAACACCACCGTCGGCTCCATCGAAAAATGGCTGGAGCAGGAGAACTTCAGCCCAAATAGCCGACCACCGACACGCCCCACGGGTCTCGCAGCCCACACAGCGACTGGCCCAAAGGCTAACATCAACGAGCCTATGGCAGATCCGTCTCCACCCAGTCTCGAGGCACCGAAAAATCTTTGCCCAGGCAGCAAAAGAGCGGCAGCCGTACAGCCACAGGTACGACACTTTTCATTAGGCGAAAACGATATCACTGTTTCACCGTCTACTAGTATTGACAAGTATCATCATGGCCTCCGACAAGTGGCACGTACTTATGCGTGTAACATGTACGAGTTACCACTCATCATTCTGAGGAGTGTTCAAGAGCGGAATCCGGCCGTCGCTTGACCTCCATCGCGTTGATAATGTGTCAGATGCATCTCGACAGCGTATGGGCCTGTAACGTGATCGAAACATTCATGGAATGGCTATGTATGGAAATACCGTCGATGGGAGTATCGCTCTTTTGCATAGATATATAGGTTTCACTGCTGCAGGTGGGACAGGCTTGTCCCCGGCGCTGAGGTCAGCAGAAGATCCACCTCATCGAATATGGCAAGAGCATTCGTAATATCCAAAATATCCGGCTCTTTGGGTGCGTCTCTATTATAGACTAAGAGTGTTCAGCTACTCATTCGAACCGACTTCGCGTATTGTCACGATGAGACCGCGCGGACAGCTCATGTACAAAATTATGCGGCTATCGATGCTCATGCATGCAGACCTGTGGCTGGAACCGTGCCAAAGTATACGCACGGGGTCCTTAACACCAGCAGTATCGTACAGAGCCGTTTGCTCAATCCACCTCGATCCACCGTTCCATGCTGTATTTTTTTATTCGAAGCGAAGCCGAGACGGACGCATCTTGTTCATCAGATGCATGCTCAAGGCGGCATTTCGTACGTCGGTCCTATGGAACCCCTCATTGGGCGATTTCGATCCCCAAACCACAGCAAAAGTCTCGACTTAATTTTCCGTGCATATAGTATAGATTGCATCCACATCCTGCGAGGATACCACAGTCATGCGCGTCAAGACCTACAGCAGGTCTGCCAAGGGAATATCTGTGCGGTTCTTTCATTATCCCCCTTGGTACTTACTGCTTGCACACCAAACACGGTTTAGTTGATGACACACCGAGCCAGGGATACGGCCCCTCTACACGCTGTGACGGCCCTCAGTACATTGAAGCATGGCCCCTATGTGCCGCTACCATGGTTGTGGGTCGACAATGCAGGCTTGGCTCGAGCAATTAGTTCAAACTACCGACAAGGCCGGGGAACAGCGGCTGCAGCAACGATTGGCAAACAAAGCTTGCGAGAATCACGAAACTCAGCGGACGGTGGCTGCCGCTCTGGAGGGGACGCTCTTCAATCTGATGCAGGTGCGGTGCGATACGTTGCGTTGCACAGGCCTCTTTTCGCTCAACGATTACTCCATGTGATAACGGCTAGCATCTGGTTCGTATCTGACTTCAGACTCTTCCATACTCATTAAACATGTTTGTCTTGTACGGTTAGCACGGTATTTACGCCGTTTATCTGGTTCATGCCTGAGTTCGAAAATATGATGCGTACTGGTTGAGTTATGTGGCATTGTGTGGCGTTTCTTGATCCCGTCGCGCCTAAGTAGCACTATTGCAGCACCGCTTTCTCTTCCCTCATGCGGGGCTCGTAACCTATTGCCTTCGGTTCAAGAATATTTCATTGAAGATGCATCATTTCCCAACGACAATATTCGCTCGGTGTCGTTGAAGTCTCGACGGCTTGGGGTCTTAGTGCGTTGTGTGTGATGTGCTGTGCTAACTCCTTGTGTGTGACCTGTTAACGCTTTGACGTGATGTGCGCCTGCCTGTTGATAAGACGGAGAATTATTTCCACAAATGCTGACTTCGATGCTCTTTGACAAATCACGCGTCGTGTGACAAACAGGAGGCGCTTCACGGCGAGTTCGACCTCAGCAAACGGCCAAAACGCTTTGCTATCCGAAAACCAAGCTCAGGTCTAGCCCGGGCCTCAAGAAGGGGCGTTGACAGCAGAATATCCAGGAAAGCAGTTGCGCTTCAAGAGAGAATACCACCGCAAACTATCGCGACTCTGGAGGGTCCCCCAGTCACGGAAGCTCGGAATTCTGCAGACAAGGAACTGGCAGCCTGCCCGCCAGTCCCGTCTTATTAAGCCTATGCTAGCGCAGATCCCAGCTTTTGAGATAAAGGGTTTTGGGTGTTATAATTTCAGTATTATTTACAATGCTTAGCTCCTTCGTGTAGGTGGTGTGGTTATATCTCACTTGTCAAGCTTATCGTACAGGGCATATTATACCGATACCTGAATAGAGCTCTACATTGAACTCTAGGATGTGGAAGCTGGGTCTACTTACCCGGAGAGTGTTGTCCGGCGTTTGCGTAGTCAGGATCAGGTCACCATAGACTTCGCGAGAGCTCGTTCGGGATGAATGTCTGGAGATTAATGAGACGCGTGTGCTGTTGTCCAGCACGAGGTATAGCCTAGCACAATGTGGCGGGAGACCAGCTATTCGGCGGCCGGAACTTGTGGCACGGGTACCATCGCACATCCCATGTGTATACTGTTTGTTCGTCGTGTGTCAGTACTATACTCCTCTTTGAAACCAGCGGCAGCTCGGCGATATCTCATACTGGTTTTGAGCGCCAATTTATCTTCGGCCACTTTCTTGCTAAAGGGTAGCGTAGCACAACGCTATTCATAGCATGAGCCATATCTGCATCATTCATAACACAAACCAAAGAAGTAGCTATTTTATCAATGATACGAAACTTCAGCCATTCTTCCACCTAGCTGCTCACAGTCCAAATGATACAACTTCTACCTGAGAGATGGCCCCAGTATTGGATATACGGATACACCAGGTAATTGCCCGATTTGAAGACGGTGTGCTTCAGGTGGGTAGCCCCTGCCAATACATATCATAACCCTTGTTACGCTCAGACCTTTCAGCAACCGCTCCTTCCGTCTGGTAAGGGCAACGGTTCTGAGACACACATAAATGACTCATCGCTGAACACTTTTGTGCTGTGCGCCAAAGGAGTGAACACGGTTCGTAGGCGCTTCTCTACTACATTCGGACTCACTCCCTCAACCCAGGCAGTTTCATAAGCCGAAGCGACAGATGAAACAAAGATCTTAATTAGGCTTACCGAGCGACTGTACAGCATACCGTCACACCCACCCGACGGAACGTCCTTTACTCTTACTCAAGATAACCAGAGCATGCGAAATCAGTCAAACTGACATCACCTCTTCTACATGTAACCTACTTTGAAGTACTCCGTAGATGTACTGGGAGGTGAACAGTGTTGACACCGTAGTGTTCACTTCCGTGCTGCATAACTAGGTGCGGGGGGGGTTCTCCTCTGATTCAGTCCGTTTATTCGAGCTGAGCACTACTTTATGTCGATCCAGGCAGGTACCGGCAGTTGATTGAATGGTGACATCATTGGGCGGTATGGGCGCGCGGGACGCTTGCGTGTGCCGTGTATCATAGGCGTGCACATATCGAGAGCGCATGGGGCGGGAGAGGGGCATCGGGACACAGAGGAGAAGTGAGAAAGGTAAACGGGAAGGAGGGGCGGTCCAAAAAGATGAAGGCAATCAGCAGGGGGAGGGGTGTTATGTCATGCATGGATATGGTCATATGTCATGCATGGACATGGTCATATTGCCATAGACCCTCGCATGCCTACAATGCCAGGTCGGAGTAAGTCGGGCTTGCACCTACGAGACAGGCATTGCTTGCAACACGGCGCGAATCGCTTCGAGGAGCTCGTCGAGTCGCATGCAGAGTGAGTGAGCTTCATCCTGCTAAGAACCACAGGGGGGCGGCCTAGAGACACGGGCGGGTGTAGCGAGCGGCCGAGGGGGGGACGGCGTTGCGGAGAGTGTGGAAAAAAACTGGAAACAGCGGGCCTAGTCGGGTCGGGGGCAGGGTGAAAGCTGCGGGAAGGTGGCATAACCACAGGGTGTAGGAAAAGGGAGTGATTGGGTTGACGGGCAGCACTGTCAATACTGTCGAGAGTAAATGCAGGACTCGAAAACAGTGGAGGCTGCCTTTATAGTGGGAAGACGCTGCCTTGGCATCAAGAGCACCTCACAACGGCCGATTTCCTATGCGTCCAAGCTGATACATATTTAATAATCGCCTTTCCGAAGAGATTGACAATCGCAGTGGTGTTTTATTTTTTCAGAGATGTATCTTCCTCACGGTGATAAAATTACACTGTGGATATAGTCCTTCATGGGAACTACCGATCTCACCAATAACCATTCAAAGAATAAAAAACAACAATAAAATGAGTATGTACCAGGGTACCAGGTAGAGGCGCCCTCCTCCTCCCTAAATACCGATTTTTTCATGTCCTACATCCACGAGTCTGTCCAGGCTATCTTTGATTTCTCAGCCTTGATAGGTTGGTAAGCTCCCCCCACAAACATCTTATTCACTACTGTATATATACCTTTTTTTCCGAGAAGTTTCAAGCGTTTTTAGGGCCTTCACTATCGGAAAGCTTTCCCCCAAAGGTTCCACGTTATGGTGTTTCTGGAAAAATTATGATAATCAAAGCTTGTCGAAGGGGAGAGTGTAACGTCCGTTCAGAGAGAGAACGGCAGCTGCACGCTGGAAAAGGAGAAGAGATCGACAGGATCACGAGCTCAGCCTTAGCTGGTCTAATGGGAACCAAGGCAGTGACGAAAACGGGCTGCGATGGTGAAGGAAGGAGAGGAGGGGCAGGGAGGAGAGAGGCGACGAGGTTGCCGAACACGCTGGACACGAGTTTCGGGATATTCAAGGAGTAACGTGTCGGGAGCTGCTACATTAATAGCCGAGGGTACGAACATGTTGAGAAGAGCTCTATTGCTGCCCTTTTGGAGCGCTGGAAGGTGGGAGATGTGGATGAAATGGTATGCGAACCACTCACTATTCATAGTATTTGCTGAGGAGGAGCATGACCAATGACAGCAGTCAGTTCAACAGGGGTGGAGAGGCAAGAAATTTCAGAGTGCGGGTAGGCGGCGGGGGAAAGGCTACTGCTTCCGAAGGGCCATACGCTGTATTCCGGGAGTGCGGGGGGGGGTGGCGACCAAGATGGCGGCAAGCGGGGAAAGGGTTGAGTGTTTTTAGAGGTATGGGTGGTAGGCGTCGAGCGAGTTCATGGTGTGTGCACTGACGGACAGCATGGTTTACTCGCGCTGAGGTTCGGGAGTCGTAGCGGGGAGGGGGGAGTACAGTCAGACACCAAAACCAGGGGGGGGACAAGAGACACAGCAGTGGTGGCGGGGGGGGACATATTGATTAAAGATCAAGATGGTGACATAAAAGACATAAAAAGCGTCCTGGCAAGAGAATCATAAGGCAACATGGTGAACAATCTGCTATAGTACTGGAAGTATATATTGAGTGACCCGAGGGTAGGATGGCTCCACGGGCAGTAATATAAGACAGTCTGCGTGGGACATATCATTGTTACCTGTGTCGCCAGCAACTATCAGATCGCGCGTGCAAGTAAAGTGTGTATGATGCATCCGTATCTCAGCCTTCATCTTGAACGGTGAGATGTGCGTGCCTTTTGCCGCGCCTGTGATATGCCGTGTAGAGGTTTCCTACAGTATTATTTTACATTGCCGCTGATCATTCAATGTAAGTATTGGATTGGATGAAGCCTTCTGCCCTGGTCGGTGGTCCCACCTAGACTTCCTTGTATTCTTTGGTCTTTACTTGATCACCTACCGGCGTTGTGTCGTCTCGCCCAAACTTGTGTTGCTTCGTACTGGTGGACTTTAGGTGGACTTCTGCGAATCATGTCTGATCCAGCAGAGCGCTCCAGACGCAGGTACGGAAATCAAGGACTACCCCCTCCCTCTTGTCACCACCCCCACGGCTCTTCTATCTCGTCTCCCGACCCACTGATGTCGGCAGGGCAAAATCCACTGCTTGTCAAGCTATCTTGCTACGGGCGGAAACTCTTTGCAGGCCCCAGCGTAGTTTCCGCCCACGTCTTAATCTTCGGGTCGTGCAGGATACCGTCCAGTAGCACCAGCTCTCCGTCAAGGTTGCACCCTCCCACGGAGCTACTGGTCGTGCTCCAGCTATCCGTCCTCTTCACTGGGCACTTCGTACCTGCCAAGCCTGGTCGGCGGCTTTCCTGGCGAATGGAGGACTTTCCACGCAGCTTAGTGAGTGTGCGGAATCCGTTTGCTCTACCTCGTTCGCTTTTCGAGATTATTGATATGTCCGTGATCGAAGCCCCACCCGCCGTGCCCGGGATGCTGGCGGTCGAAACAGAGCTAACAGAGCTCCGACGAGAGGCTGCTTGGTTCTCCTTACCCGCAAAATGCCGAGCATGGTGTTTCAAGGTTGCAGCATGTGGGCCGATGTCCTCCGGGATCTGTTCAATTTCCTCGTGAGTTAGGTGGTTTCCATCGTTTGAGGTAAGCTGATCATGTTCCTCATCCTCGTGAGTCGTTTTTAAGACGGCAGCCGCCGCACTCGCACTCGTACTCGTAATACACGCTCGTGCAAAGAAGGAGGATGCGGGTTTTCCGTAAAGCCTCGTTTTAGCTTGAACTGCAGCGACGCGGAGAACAATACCAGGAGGGTGTGTTGCATCACCTTGCCCGTCATCAGGTAGTCGTGTTTTTCCTGCGCCTCGGCGGCCATCAGCGCCTTTGCTGATGTTCCCTCCACTTGATGATGTTGAAACACTACTGCAGGATTATGCAATCAAAGAGCGGAGGTTATATATGTTTGGCGTGATGTCGGCGTGGTTGAACAATATGCGGATGAAACGTACTGCGTACTAAAGACGCTAAGACCTATGCCAATGGAAAAGCGGAGCATCGATAAAAGGTTTGAATTTTATACTTAAAGTAACCGCCAAAAACAAATAGAACACGCTTCCTATGGGCACGTTTAGAAAAAAAAACAAGCCTTTGAAAAAGCCCGAAAAAACAAATCTGGAGGCGATACTGGGTCAAGACCGGCTTGAGAAAAACTCAGGCGGATGTTTGGTTCGAAGCGGTGAGATTCCGAGTCCTTGACAGATATCGATCGACAATTCCAATGACTGTGCCATGAATTCTGACCGGAGTGCGCTCGTTAGGGGCTCCGACCCACCCTAGGGTCACCGTCTTCACACCATGGCCGGTGTCATGTGGCGGGAGCTGACCAGGCGTATGATGAAAAAAACGATTGGCCGCTGGTGGGCACAGTACAGAGGACGAAAGTTCTTCGCCCGTCTCGAATGGCGAAAAATACTTATTTTTTTCAGGTTTTGGAGGATACCGTAGGACGCCGCCGACAAGCTCTCGTCCCCTAGACCATGGATCCACTTGATATCTTCTAGACGGTCTTCTATATTTGTTGGCCTTGCCGGACACCGAGCGGGTTGGCCGTGGGCTGAGTCTATGCTGAGGCTGAGAATCGACCGTCGCACAAGCTAATTTCCATCAGCGTCTTGACAATTTGCGACAAAAAAAAACGAATTTCGTCGTCTGCAGCCGTCGGAAAAATATACGAAGTATATATATATCAAACATGTTTTCTCTTTTTTCCTCCAGCGACAATGCAAGAAATGTTTCGGATATTCGTTGGAAGCTATATATTTGAAATCATGTTTTTGCACTTGGCGTTTCCATCGGCAAAGGTTTAACTTCTGAGCAAAGGCTAATAACCTACCAATGGTAGCCATTTTCTCACATGTAAGGAAGCTTTCGAATATCTTCGAATAATCTTGCGCGTTTTCGCTCGATATTCATTTGCACTCGCTGCTCGCGGCGGAGCCCTCCGCGTCCTGCAACCCCAGGCCCGAACCGCGTCCCTGGTGCATCCCCGCACCCGTTCGAACCACCGTTGATGGCCTTCCTTCGCCGGGACTCGATGGAGCTACCTACATCGCCCAACCTCTGTTCGGGCTCGCGATCCTCCCCGCGCCATCTGGGACTCGTGGTTGCAGAGCTTACGCTAGCCGGTCGCGATGATAAAGAGGCATCATCGTCCGTCGGGGGGAGTCTTTTTTTCTCCAGACGACGTCTTGCGCTCATTTCTGTGAGGATTAGCTGTTGTGCCCGACCGTCATGCACGCAGGGTGAAGGCAAGAGTCCGGTAGCATCAACAATCGGGTAGACGCAGGTCACACGAAATGCACAGCGAGGGTCAGGAAACGTGGGCGAGGTCATATTGCGCATGCTTGGAGTTTTGACTATTCTCTCTCTGAACGACTTGCTGTCAAGAGTAGCACCGGGATAAACAATGAGACCTCAAGAGCACCGCAGTTCGATTGGGATTGATTAACAAACTTCAGTTCACATCAGCCTCCTCCTACCAGCAACAAATAAACTGTGCAACAAGCTTGGCTCTTGCCTTCTGGTTTTGACCTAGCACGGTGTCGCGAGCACGATGTACAGCCTCCTTCGCCGTTATTTTTCTTCGGGCACTGTCGGCGGCCCTTTTTTCAACGTCTTCGTCTTCATCACGTGCTCTGCATGGCCCGGACTCGACTGCAAGCTGCCTTTCTCGACCCTTAGCTGAGGCAGACGTTCCATCATTCCTAGCCAAGCCGCATCGACTCCGGATCTCCCTCGATCCCGCCGCTCTCAGAATGTTGTAAATGTTCGATCGAAGCATTCGAGTCCGCTGGTTGTTCCAGACAGTGAAGGCATCTACGCCAGCCCGCTTTGCCTCCGACGGATCGGAGATAGAGATATTCACGATTGCCCTTTCCATCCCACGGATCCGGCCGTCGCCAAGAGATAGCCACCCGTAGAGAGGTACGACACACACTCGGCGGGACGCTTGACATTGTGGCGGTTTCGGTGTCTCCTCTGCGAACGGCGCGAGCGGGATATGTGTGCCTGACGTGGTCCTCTCCATTTTCTCCTGGTTGATCGGGAGGTTGTATCGGGCGGGCGGTGTTACTGAATTTTCGTTTATTTCGTCCGGACGACATCCCACATGTGTACTTTTTGAACTGGCAGCTACTGCTTTAGTATCCGCGTATATTCTGAGAGTTCTGGGAGTTGAGAGTGCTGAGATTTATGAGTGTACTTAGCGTTCAGGCGATACTCTCTGCCATCACAAGGAAGACTAGTGTAATTCGGAGCACACCACTTGTACCGGAAGGGGGCGTACAGGCCTCGTGAAGACTTATTTTGTGCTGTATAGACATAATTTATCGCTACATATCTGGGCGCACACTACTAGTAAGAGTCAATAGAGTGAAGCCAGTATGTGAGGAGAGCACGCGCAGAATAATACAGCCGAGTCTATAAAAAAACGCGCTTTGAGGCCCAGCAGCACTTGAGATACCGAAAGGACAATCGCTCACCAGCATCTCTATGGCCTTCCTAAACGCGGCCGCCTCCGTTTCGTGGTACCCTTCCACCTAACGATGTCAACATAGTCAGGGCGGTAATATTTTTTAGGGTTTTTGGCCAAAATCAGGTATACCTGATCGCATTTCGGCCAAAATCAGTTACCTCGTACAAGAAGCAAATACAAACCACACCTGCTATTGGCCAGGCTGACATCGTACCTGATTTTGGCGAAAATGCCGATGTATACCTGACTTTATCTACTATGTCAACAGCAAAGATGTCAGAAGACGGCCGGTTAAGGGAAAACGTGCATCGGTCAAGGATGCAAATCCGAGTGTGTTCTACTAAAGCGTTGTAGTTTGGCGTCCGTCAAGGAAAATAAACGGGAAAAAACCGTCCGTCAAGGGGTCAAAGTGCCGTGTCCTGGCATATTTGGTCTAAAGTAGCTTTCAACTGATTTTATCCAACTTTGAACCTATCAGAGAGGCCATACGTACACTGTTTTTTCTCTGCGTATGTATGCGTCTGCGGTCCCTCGGTTGAATTTCTTGTGTATCAACTCTATACTCGTACGTACGTACGCACGTACGTGCGTACGTAGGTGCGCTTTTATACAAAAGTACGTACGCTATCAATAGTTCATTTTTTCTTCTCTGCGGTGCACGATGTGCTTCGATTAGTTGTTGTGATGTTGTTATGAGGCTTACATTGTGTAGGCGATAGGTTAACCTTTCACCTTTGGCCCAACGGACTAAGACCTTCACATATGGCGTCGTCGGCAGGATATGGGTCGTTGGTCATGAGTTCGAATGAGTTCGGGTATCACCTCCACCATGAACCCACTTTTAAATACAAGTGAATTTTCTCATGTCAAGAGCCTGAAAAAAATACTTCTGGACCCCCATAAATTGGAACCACGCGTTGGTGGCACGTCGACCCGTATATCCGGGGGAGGGAGTGTTATGAGGACTAAATTGGGTAGGCGATCGGTTAACATTTTACCTTTAGCCCAACAGACTGAGACCTTCACAATGTGCACTCTCTTGTTTTCTATGGCCACAGGAGTCATAATACAGCAAATGGACACACACGGCATTTCGTCTGCACCACCCCGCGTCGAGGTGGACTCAGGTTCGGTACGGCAAGACAACTTCCTATCGAGCAGGCGGTTCCGCGAGGATGGTTGAGCAACTTTAAAGCTGTCAACGGGGGGGAAGCGCCAGAATAAATACTCTCGGCACAGCTCCCGCCGTGGCGAAACAAACGAACCCTGTTCAGAAATAGTGGTGACCCTCTGCAGGTCCAAGTGGAGCCCGTGGTACCTACACCCTAAAGAAAATAAAGCAAGTAAGATTTTGGAAGCCGCACGCTTCCTGTGTGGGCCCGTTTTGATGATTTTTCACAGACACAACATCGCTCGTGGCGCGCGTTTTTCGCTTGGTTTTAGCATTATCTGATTTCGACCCCAAAGGGATCAGGCATACCTGGTGCTTTGGCCACAGCCTTTCTTATCCTATTTTTTCGTGCCCGCCCAAGAGCATAGCCTATTTAGTGAGTGAAGCATACTGACTTGAGCTTCCTCAGTCCAGGACAATGGCCGTAGTAACATCTATATGATGTCCACCTCCAGCAGCTTGCACGGAATGAATGGTTGGTTAGGGTACGGTGAGTCGCCAGCGGAAAGGCATCGATGACTGCAGATGTCTGGTAGACATACGTTCACTTTCAGCATCTACGCCCCCTGAAAGGTGGGGGTGACGAAAGCTCGTTACACGCTGAACATACGATATCTCATTCCCCCTTTCGAACTGTACAAGCTTTTGTGGACAAGGCACGTGAAATTTGTGGATATACCGGTGACTACTCGATTTCGGACCGCGTTCTGCAGGCGGGCGGTAAAGCCAACGCCCTGCATGCATCATAACGTCAAGCTTGCTGCCCAGAATGCCTCATCTATCCGCTCACCTTTTCTACCATGCCCATTCGGGTCACCGCCCACGGAAGGATGGTCGCCTGGTCGATGTCTGCATCTTGGGAGCAGCCATCCACTCCGCTGTTCGTTTCAATATGAGATAGCCCATCTTTCTCGCGTCCACCATGCTGTGATCGGCCCCGAACATCTTCCGTCTCTCTCTCGTCAAGCAAATTGTCTAGGTCTAGGTCTAGGTCTAGGTCTAGGTCTAGGTGCTCTACCGTCGGTCCTAGTGATAGTAACGAACCGGGTAGTACTGCGGCAGCTACCACACCGTCTCCATCGGCTCCACCGGTCCCCCGACAAGGAGCGCCCCCCTCGTTTTCGAGGTCGACATTATCGTGTCCGCAGCCGTCCATGTCGGCGTTTGGGTCCCGAGTATGATATTTTGGCTCGTGTTCACCTCCTTGGGCCTCTGCAGTTTCGATGCTTATTTTCACTGACTCCGCCAGCTCCTCGTGAAAGCCGCTACAATCATCAACGCTGCCGAGCTCCACACGCAAGTCGGCTCTTATCTCTTCCGACAGTCCACTGCTTCCGTCGGCCAACGATTGTTCCTGTGGTTCGACCGGTCCTGTAGCATCCGGCCGGCCAAATCCGGGATTACTGTCACCTTCCACCGACGGCGGGGATTCATCTTGAAAGGGCGAGGTGTGGTGTTCAGCATTCGAAGACCATTCAAACGCGACTTCGCCTTCGCTGTCATAGCCTAAAGGCAACACCGCCGTTGATGTTGAGGCTGCCGGTTGTACACCGCTGTGAGTAGACAACTCTTGCCCGTTTTGTCGAAGACGCTCTTCTTCTCGTTTTCCTTCCCGCCGCCCCTGCTCTTCTTCCCATTCTTGAGAGATTATGTTCGCCGAAGATACGAGTGACACCACAAAGTGCTGCCCCTAAGGTTCGTTAAAGACATCACAGAAATAACGACGAGGACAAGTGGACAAACTATTGGCCCTGACGAGGAGACTAAACAAACAAAAGACACAGGTAGTCCTTTCTTTGAACCCTCTCGGCACGTCAAAAGCCGCTGACGGTTTGCCAATATTTTCCGCCTGATACACGGATTCAATTGTTTGCCCCATGGGGCGCGTCAATAGATTCAAATTGAAGCATATGGGACGACTAACAGCTGAGTTTCAGTAAGCGAGACCATGCTAGATGTGCTCCGTACGACCCATGCAATGTATGCTTGCTATACCCACTCCGGGAATGTGTTGCCATACTTTGTAAATACCTGGTACATATATGTATAACACATATATATAGAGGGTTAGGGATATATATATATATATAAATATATATATATATATATATATATCCAGTGCGGGTCGTGTGCACTGGAATATGTCATGGTTAACACGACTGCCCGACCAAGGATAAAGCCATAAAAAATCCTCATCCACAGGTGCTCATACCTTTGCCTTGAATACGGCAGGGAAACCGACATCATACCCCCTGCCAACTCCTTCGCGCCCATCGATAGGGTCGCCGATGCTTTCAGTACTCTCCATAGGATCGCTTGCAGAAATTCTCTGTTGTTGTAGTAGTTTTCATGAGCGTCACATCAGTTTTGATCTTTCGTATGATGCTGCCGCGCTTTTGTTCTGGAGAGTTCTTCACTTCCTGTTGGTCTTTTTTCAGAAGAACACTACACAATATCGGATAGCAAGCATGATAATAATAATATACGGAATCCTGCATATATATAATTTGCTCATTACGATCAGCCATTCGGGTGAAGACTCCCCCCAGAGGGTCGCCAAAAAGTTGAGGGCCCTCGACATGTTTTCTAGCAGAATTCCTCCATAAGGTCGAGCTCATATCAATTTCCTCTACATTGTTTCTTGGATCCAATATATTGCGCAGGATTTTGTCCTTACCATGGTGAGGGACTATTTCCATCACGGCACCCCCCAGAGGCCCGTACATGATGTGAATACCCTTCACAGAATTGTCGTCATAATCCTTTTAGGGGATCGAGATGACATATTGTTTCCTGTATACGGGTCTTCGTAGGTATAAAACCCTGCACAGGGTTTTCTTATTCCCATGCTGGGTGATGATTTTCGTCACGACACCGCCCAGAGGGCCGTCGATAATGTGAATACCCTCCACAAGATTGTCAGTAGAAACCGTCCAGGAGGGTGATGAGTTTACACGTGTTTCCTGCAAAGGGTTTCATGGGTATAAAATCCTGCAGAGAATTTTCTCATTTCCATGCCGGGGGGTTGTTTTCTTTTAGGAATCCTCTAGAAGAGGATTGGCGACACGAACGCTCTGGAGAATTTAGGGGGTACCCACATGAACGCGCGTGTGGTCATGGCATCGTCCATGGCGCTGTCCACGGGCCGATGGTACTGATCATGGTAGACCACTGACGACCACAGGCCCGGCCATAGTAGCCATAGTCGCCCTTGGTCGACGCGGGCCCAGTCATGTGGTCGTCATCGAACTCGGGCCCGCGTTCGTGGTCGACGATCGGTTCGATCGTGGTGGCGTCCATGATCTGTCCAATCTAATAATCGCGTTGTTACCACCCAATCGTCGGCACCCGAAACATATCACCTGCCTGCTGCCTCCTACTTGAGCACACCTTCCACGACGGAGGAATACGCATGGTCTGAACACTTTTCGGGTCGCATTTCTGACTGATGTGGGGGTTTCTTGACCTCTTTTATTTTCGTGGTACAGTACTGTAGTCCCGTTTTAGGAACAACTCACTCGAATCCTAAGTAGTTTCCCCCCCAAGAGAGACTGCAGTCCTAATAGAGTACTATTGTTCTATAAGGGATGAGGTCACAGAGGAACTATTACGGGGCACATACTCTATTAAATAGGACCTCCGCTACACACAAATGCCTGTTTACCTTTTTTTACTGACAATATTCTGTCCTATCTACCATGATGGTCCCCCCTATTAATGTGCTACACTATACCTCATACAATACTGCTGTGTACCCAACATTGTTGCTGCTTTTGCTTTGCAGCATGCTGCTATACCACACCTTTTAGTTATCCCTCCTCTTTTCTCCTATTTTTGATACGCCTTATGAAATGAGTCGTGGGGCGTGGGTGGATGACGAGGCTGTTTTGCTCGTTTCGCACTGCTGTCTGACGCCAAAGAGGGGCTTGTCATAGTTGGCGAACGCAGGGCGGAGACGGCCGGCAGGGTAGAAAGGTATCCCAGGCGGACTAGCAGGGAGAACCTGGCTATGTTACTCGTACCACAAACTGCTGCCGCTTCCTGGAGGGTGCTTGGTGCTTTGGTTTGCCTGTCCTCTCAATTCGATCTTGGTCTTACTCTGTATACACAAGTTTTTCTGATACTATTAATAGTAGTGTTTTGTTTTTCTTTCCCCTTTTTTTCCAGCTCGTTTTTTTCAAGTGTCTTCCACATCCCCTGTTGGGGGGGGGGGGCACGACAGTTTGTTTATTTTATATCCCAGGTATACAGTATTTGCCTTTTTTCTCTTTCGCTTTGTCTACTTTGTGTTTTTTCCTTTCTCCATTTCATAGAATGCGTATGTCGTGCCTGTCGTATCAAGTAGGATGACATACCATCGCATCGCGTCGTCCGCCGTGCTTACTGCATACATACCAGGTACGTGGCAACGTAGTATCTCTGTGGAGCAGTTTTGTGGCCACCTAGCTTGTAATTCTCTAGGATTGGAGAATCGGCACGGACACTGGTTGGTGCTGGATGTCGACAAGTAGAAAGAACGGTTTAACGTGAAGAACACACACACGCAAACGCACACACACATTTATTTTATTTTATTTTTTCATATCCCATTCATTATCTTCGCCTTTCTTCTCTCTCTCCCTCTTCAGTCGTAACTCAGATCCGGGGTCACTAAGGAGGCTCTTCTCCCTCCTCCCCACTAC
>JBBMHQ010056888.1:0-16191 GCA_037834295.1 Postelsia palmaeformis
ACCAATCCACCCTCTGCTCCCGGCCTCATGGCCCAGCTGGCACCCAGACAGCCGTCTCCGTGATCCAAGCTATACCCCGGCACCCGAAATGTCGATTAAAGATCTCAGGCCCATTTTTATCGGAGATCGTTCTTTCTATAAGATCCAAAGTTTGGAAATGACTGGAGAAATGCACCAAAAAACAGAGACGTTCTGTCACTATTCGTGAAATTCTCCAGAAGCGAAAAAAATCAAGTTCATTAACATTCCAATATTTGGGGGGAAGCAATGAAAAAATTGGAAGCCTGAAACATTGCGCGAAACAAATGTCGACACTATTGGAAAAACACTCTCCGATAAGAATGACCCTAACGTGGCAGATGTTATATCGTTGTCGAAGGGTGTGTTCACATATCTGCTGTCCATGACATTGCTCACGATTGCAGGGGAAACGTGAGAGTGCATTCGTAAATCGATCCAATTGCCAACTTGTGATGGAGGCTGGCGTCGAGAGCCCAATGTCGCCAAAGGGTTGGGAGTTGACTCAAGTATACGGATCGGAGGGTAGAGTTGCCGTCAGTGCAGTCCCGGGGGTCTCCCACCTTCCCAACCATCTTTTACCGGGGGCTACGCATGAATAGTACACAGCCTCAAAGGCGAAGAGCAGAGAAGAATACTCTCGGGAGAACGAGAAAATATTTGTTTTCCACACATGCAAGAGGTCTAGACAACAAAAGGAATGCAGTGATACATAGCAGCATGAATGGCAGCATTTGGTACACACACCTTGTGCGGTACCAGCCGCAGACTGCACGTGATGGCAAAGTGGTGACGAAACAGAGCTTCAGATTCGGGGTGTCATAGCGACTAGTTTTGAATTCCCACCCACTGGACCGTGCTTTGGGGGAGTCAGTGGGGGGAGGGTTCGATTATCATAATAACGTTGTTTGTGTTATCCTGCTGGTTAGACGTACTCGTTGGTTTCGCTGACAGGACGACCAAGTGCCGGACATTGCGCCAGTTTCGGCGGGGGCTAGCTTTACATGGTGTGTTTGTTTTCATAAAAATGGCGTTACTCAATATCATGCCCGGTACGTGATGTAGACGTTATCCCCATCATTGGGAGGAAAGTGTGCGGAGCGGTGAAGCGCATGTTCGCATGTAGATATCAGTGCGACATTGTTGGCCCTGTGCTCTCAGCGATCCTCAGCGTTTCTTACACTATTTTGATTACGTTGTTCGTGCTAGCGCGATATGAGGTTCACATCGCGGGACGAAACCACCTCATTGTGGTCCTCGATCCCGACCCCGACGCTGTGCACTATAGTCAATTACTCTTGTGGACCGTCTACAAGTAATTCCACACCAGCGTATTCATCTGCACATTTTCGCGGCTACACCCGCTAACGACAAACACCAAATGTTCTTCGTCCCATTCACTAGCCGGAATGCATCGCTGTGGACCCGACATGAAGGTAGACAATAACCCAACTACCGTCTCTTGTCCGGGGGTTCAACTCAGGTTTATACCCACCACAGATAGGCACCGAACTGTGTGTGAACACAACGGGCGCGAGAGAGACAGGTAGAGTCGATCAATCAACTCACCGGCAGGGCTGGCGTCCAAATCCCCAGTCGTCCCAGGGCGGCTGGCCGACCGTTCAGTTGGATAACCTCGATATTCAGCGCAGTTTCTTAGAGTATAATTTCTCCCAAGGCCCGCGAGGCGCCCCGGCGGAACTTTATCTCCTGTTCGGCCGTTATCCCGTGCCATGCCTACAGAAACAGCCAGGGCTTCTTTCACAGTAGAAGCTACTGTTCCAAGTAGGATCTTATCAACAGCGGTGCTGCCCTCGGCGCCGCGGGAGCCCGATCGGTCGTTGCTCTTCGAGATTTCGACCATCATGTCCCTCATGGCGTTTATCATGGACGTTTGGCTATGATCGAACACCAGCTTGACTGACCTCGCGTCACAGCTCTTGAACATAACAAGACGAATCGGGCTTGTCTTGAGTCGAACTCTTCAAAGGCATACTTGGCTCATGTCCCCATACCTCAAACGTTCAAGTCGTGTGTTCGTTTGTACAATCCAAGCCTGGGTGCCCTGGCCACCACTTGGTCTGATAATATTCGTTCTAGTCTTGTATTGAAAGAATGAAGAGGAGAGAGAAAGAGCGGAGCAGAGCTCGAAGCTCGGAGACGAGAACGGACTACTTAAACTTTTCTCATGAGGACACGAAAAAAGTCATCTTAACGCCCGCCATAATATGCGCAGCCCTCTGATATCTTCAACCGTCTCTGCCCGAACGATCTGAACCAACACGCTTGGCTTGGCATCGTTGATCACGCGTTTCATTACCACCCACTAGCGTACGGACTGTGTTAGCCTATGGACGTTGAGATCCAGACGTATATATTGTGATGTGCAGTCACTCCGCACTGATACGAGTATAGGAGTATCTTAGTCTAGATATTCGGGTAATTACAATATGCGGATAGATTACGAGTTTGTCTTACTCGTAGTGCGCTCTGTTGTATGCTCAAAGCATCTTCATCAGGAACGATGCTGTGGACGTTGCTAGAACTTTATTATAACGTTGCAGAAAACATTGCAGGGAACAGGACCAACTACGGTAGGTTGTAACTGTCCGTAACATGGGCATTGTATCAAGATTATCAGGTGCTGGCACTCCCACCTTGATCATTCACACCCACACTCACCCTATTCTCCTCTCCACTCCATTGATCCCTGAAATCAATATTCCTTCCAATATGGCCACATAAGCGCCTTTTCAAACCATGACTTTTCTTTTTCTTCACAAATGATATTTACAGACATTTCGGTGCCACCGCTGCCATCTCTATCCACAGAGACAGAGCCTCGGCACATGCGTCATTCTTTCAGGTCATGAGCTTCGTTCTTCAAGCTCATGAGCCTCGTTCCTTCAGACTGAACCTGGTCCGGTCGGGCAGGGTCGTCCCCCACACGAAAGTGTCTGAGGATTATGAGAGAGTCTCGGCAGATAACCACGAAGGCTGAGCGTGAGATGCAGTACACTACAGCTTTGAGTCAACCAGGCTTTGCTACAGTAGGCGATCATCTGCAGCACAGGAGGTGGGTGCGGTGTTGTTGATGGTGAACCACTTCGAAAAAATACTTTATGTCTCCGAAAGGGAGTTGCACATCATCGACCTGGCTGTTCGAATAAGCAGAGATGCGGCACAGATATTATTTGCGCTTTGTTGCACACGACAGGAAGCTTTAGTGGCCACCCTGACCCTTTCACGGGCTCCTGCATGTCCCGTCAAGGTTGGCGTGTTCTGTGCTGAGGTGAAAGCATCAGCGAGGGTTTAGCGGACGATGCCCAGTGTTGTCAAACGTATCATGGTCCGGAGGGGCTAGCATTGGAGGGAACTCTATTTACGGAGTGCAGACGAAGTGTTTCCACGGCCAACAGACAGCGATTCATGATTACAGTCTACCCATAAGCATGCACATCATGTGGTACCGGTAATACATCCATACACCCTGTAAAAGCGCTCGAAGCCAGACGAAGAACCGCGCTGAATGTAAAAGCATCGCTGATCAATCGAATACCATTGCTGTTACGATGCCCGGGATATTGTGGTATTCTTGGTGTGGCCGTGATTCTATTGCCGTAGCTGTTGAATATGTACAAGGTCCACGAGCAGGTACGAGGGACCCGTACGTTTATCCCTTACCATATCAACTCAAGTAGATGACAGAGAGCAGAACTCACGGCTGAGAGAGGGACAGCATCAACAAAGTGGAGTGCTACAACTAAAATACGAAGAACCTTCGTTAAACCTGGTTCAGGTGAAGAAGTAAAGATGAAAAGGAATAGTGCCTGCAATACCACAAATATATACGTTGGCAGGCCCTTGACAAAAAGAACTTCAAATTTGCTGTCCAGTAGGCAATTTCATCAGAGTTACTCGCCTTGGATTACAGCACGTGTGGATCTCCGGGCGTGGTGCGCACGATCTCACTCAACTAGAACAAGGGTGACCAAGCAAGTGGTAGTAGCTCCCACTAGCTTCTTATGTTAGCGGGAGGTTCTTGAGTTGTACATCTAAGGTCTCCAGCTGGAGCTGATACAGGTAAAAGGTGAGAGTATGTGCAGTCTCTGGTGGAAACAGCTAGCACCCAAACTGCTCACATGTTCCTTGCCGTCGAACGAGGCACTTGCGGTGTTGCCTCACACTGTTGCACCGATGTGCCCTTCGGAATGCTGCCATTGGTCCGGGGGACATACAGAGGGGGGGTTTACGGCCCAGGTTGTTGAACGTCTGTGCCGGGTGCCAATATAGTCGATACGCTACGGTCTTGTCGACCACCTCCGAGGGCAGGAGGCTGACGAAGCGATGAAGGGGTGGCTACGAAAGGCATTGCCTGAGCTCTACAGGTATTTGCCTTTCAAATGGGACGAGCAAGTACGCCTCGAGTGATGGATTCAACATACCACCCCAAACTATCTCCCTCCTTTTTTTGCGGTAACGCTTGTCGTGCCTGTCACTGATGGGTGAAAATGTCTGTTCCGCCTGTGATTGGGTGTTGTAATGCCTGACATCGATGCTCGTTTTTTTTCACCTGGACGAGTGCACTGCCGAAAAATAGGCGACTGTGTTTACGATGGACATAACAAGATTATTGATTGCTCTGAACTTGGCCATGCAGTCGACGGATGGGCTCGTGCACCGGGTCTGGGGACCGGGTAAAATAGGTGCTGACGCTTACGCTTTGGCGGCACCATTGTACATATTTATCCTTGTTGCACTGCTTGTCCTGAGTAGCTTGCCATCCTTGTCCGTGTTGAACTGCTTGATACCACGTTAAACCCCTCAACCCGATCGTTCCTTTCAAGTGCTTGTAAAACTTACGCTGGTCGTTATCAGGAAGGAGTCCGTTTGTTTCAACAACTGTGCGAACTGGGCAAGCGCCAGTTTTAAATGAAACCGTATTCGGACAGATCGTGAGTTAATATGTGTGTGTCCCATTAACCTGGATACCGTAAAACACTTGAAGATGCGTCATATCCTACAGTGCATATGGCCCAGCCGCGGGATACATGCAACATTAAGTTCTCTTCCATAGCTCACGCCCGGTAAACATGCATGGGAATGGTAGCTTTTGCGTCGCGGGTATCCGTTAAGTTGACAGCTGGCGGTCATCATCATGTGATCGCTCATGTATCACGTATAGCTCAACCGCGAGTGTGATCAAATTGGCTGTACCCACTAGCGCACATCGGGATCATGTGATAGCTCGGCAAGTAGCTTGTACTGCAAGGGAAGGCGAGATTGTGTAAAAAAATGACATATAAGTGTTGAAATCGAGAGAAACATACGGGAGACAACGAGATGATGAGTGAAGCGATCGGGTTGGGTGTGGCCGTCACTCCATATGTACGATCGATAAGTAATGCAGGAGGAGTCGTATGGCGTGGGTCGATGACGAGCCCGCTTTGCTTGTTTCATGCTGATTCTCTGTGATTTTCAGTTTATTCCTTTTTCCCCTTCTACGATTGATAAGTATTGCAGGAGTCGTGTGGCATGGGTCGATGGCGAGCCTGCTTTGCCTGTTTCGTACTGCCTGACGCCAAGGGGCTGGACATAGTTGATGAATGCAAGGCGGAGACGGCAGTAAGGGTAGCAAGGTACCAGGCGGACTAGCGGGGAGAACTGGCTGTGCCGCTCGTACGGCAAACCTCTGCCGCTACCTGGAGGGCGGTGCTTTGTCCTTAAGTTGCCTGTTTTTTGTTATTTCCCCTTCGTTATCTTCGATTGGTTCTGTGTCCTACTTTGCATACAAGTTGTATTAATAGTGGTGTTTTTGTCTTCCATCCTATGTTTTTGCCGAGCTTGTCACGTGGCCTGCGGGCGGGGGGGGAGCACGGCAGTTTTTTTCTCCTGTTGGTGTTGTTTTTTCTTGCATTCGTGGCAACGTAGTATCTCTGTGGTGTGGCTTTGTGACCACATAACTTGTATCTTTTCTAGGGTTGAAGAATCAAACACGGACACTGGTTGTGCTGGATATCGTGGGGTAGAAAGAACAGTTGAAAGTGGAGAACTCACACACACATGTGTGGACAATACTTCATGCTTTGGGCACGTCTGTTTTACTGAAGCCCGCCCTGTGTCAAACGAGGGGCACCAAACTGAATGGTTCCAAGCGTAGCGACGGTCGTGACTAGCAATTTGAGGAAGATCACAAAAAGCACGAGACAACTTTCCTGATCAGTGACACGCGTCGGCTTTATTCGTTTAGGTATAGGTCAAAATATAATCAACCACATGAAACGCCTCCGGTGTCAGGTAAAAAGCTAGTATAGAGGTTTATGGAATGCCCGTTGTTTTCTGTCGTAACCCATTGATCAAAAACAAGCCAAAGCCTTCACGATACCCGTTTTATAAGCTCGCAGTCCCTTACTTTGTTCCTTGCCTGTCGTGTCCGTTGTCGCGTGTGGTGCTTCGTCGACTGTTTGTTCTGGCTGCCTGACATTGCTCATTTTATTACTCGATTGACCGTATGCGTTCCTAAGTTTTCCTCGCACGAAGGCACATCATAAACTCTCTAACATGAATTGAGCCGGTCTCAGAAAAAAGTAAGCGCGGGGACAGTTTAAGGGCTGAGAGCTGTACGTTGCTGTGTCAACGTGAACTCAGGCTAGTAAAATTACATTGCAGGAGATCAGGCGATCAAACTGCCCCGTCATTCTCCTGCATCATGTTACATTCCAACTTCAACCGGATGCATGTGTACATCTACACGTTTTGTTTTGTTCTCTGCCCAGCAGAGTGGTCAATGTTGCAATGCTCGTATGTATGCACGATGCCGGACTGGTGCTCTCCCTGTTCGTATGAGTCTGGCTAACGCATGCAGACATACCAGTTGCTTGTTTCCCGACTGCCTGTCACTTGTGCTCGTCTATCCACTCGTTGTTCATGATCGCACACATGTTTGAGAGTATGAATGCATGCTGTCGATTGTATACTGACATTGAAATCTAATTCAAACGGCACGTGCCGATAGACGTAAACGGTGTCTTATGTACTACCACAAGAATGCTCTCAAACTGGATATTTTGAGACGTGGAGCTTACGCTGTATAAGCATGCATGGCGCTGTAGGACGATGAACCCCCGACAAATTTGTGCATTGTTTTCAGGCGAACATGGTAATGAAAGTCAACACGCACCATGTAGCTGCGATGAGTAGACTACAACAACAGCACTAATAGATGTGCAAAAAAATATATGCTGTTCATCTCTAGTAAGACGCGAACATCAACCGAATGACGGTGTATATACACCAAGTGGAAAGTAGAATGCACAGTTGCCCCTCTTGGATATCTTAGGTTGCCCCGTTGGCTTTGCTGTATACCTGTCCTACGTTGCGCTCGATTACCAGGTGCAGCACTCGAAGGACTGAACGTCATGCAAAAACGAAAAGGAGGGGAAATACCGGACCAGATGGACATTGGGTACGCACGCCACACGGGTCACACGTGGTGATTTAGTTTCAGCTGGGCGTATTGATGAGCTTGCGCATACGAGAGGGAGGTTTGGCTTGCGTATTTCGGAGGACAGATGTACCATGAAGCTCAGGCTGATCGGTACCAGGCTAACAGGCAGGTCGCGGGTGCAACAACCTCGGATGTAGTTTTTTTTTCTCTTTGTGCTGATGTGGTGTTCACACTTGAGAGTGCCGTTTTTTTTCAAGCTGTCTTCTTTGTGCGGGCTATATGGGGAGGCTGTGTTGCTCAGGTCGAGTTTTTTTTCGAGGTACCCTCGAACCCAAGAAACGAAGCATCTGTAGTAATATATCGAACCACCGACATGGGACTAGAGATATGGACCTAATGAGATACTGGGTAGGAATTATTACATCATACCTGGTATACTATTAATAGTAGGACGAGCGGTCCCATCGTGTGTTTGGGAAGGGATGTCATCTGATTTTGCAACGTAATTTGTCTGCTGTGTTCAGTGAGACCATCAGTAAGTAAATCTGCGGTGAGCTTAGTAGGTACTTCATTGGCTGGCCGACCCGATCAAAGGTCTTTATCAAAGTGTTCTTGTCGGGGAGTGCATGGCGGCTGGTGTCAGGCGAAATACGGAGTATTTTTTAGTCTCTTCGAGGGGTGGACATCGCCCGTAGAGGTTGCTGAGTGGGAAGGTGTGCGCTGCTACTGATGAGACTACGATGCCCCGAAGACTTGTCTACTACTGCTGAGAGAAACTGCACTTGTCTTTTGGGCTACTACCGCTGCGGGTTTGGAAACTGCCGGCCCCCAGCAGCCGCGATGGAGCCACCACTGTCCCCTTCGGTACTTAGATCGCCTTGACCGTGCTGTGCTCAGCGTTTGCCCATATTTTTACCACGACCTCCACACTTTTCGGGACCACCGTCACCGCTGTCGGCAGCGTGAAGCGCCGGGCCGGCATGGGCTGCATCTGTCCCTGTCTTTCCATTTCCAGAAAGTCCATGATGACGCTCTCGTAGTATCTTGACTACCTTATCGCGGCCGATGCTGTCACGAGATGCCAACTTCCGCACCTCTGCCTTGTATTCGGCAGACATAGCGTTTATGAAAAGAGTGTATTCGACGTATGTACTCGTCTTGTTTCAGTGCCTTTGTGCTTGTCTCCGCGTCAAGATTCTCCATCAAACCCCTTGCTTCCAGCGGGTTGCTCCCCAGCGCTTTTTTCAAACTACTATGGCGTCGAGGGAAGTTCGATTCGCATCCCGTCGTCCGATGGCCTACCACGCACGGGGGGCGGCCCACGATTTCACCGACAAAGTGGACCCGTGCACAATATGCATATCACTCTTCTCTTGAGAGTCGCCGGCAAGAAGTTCAACAGGGTATGTATGTGCACACTTTCCCGGCCAAAAGCCCCAGCGACAAGTACCGAATTATTTTTGTCCAACTCCCATACGGAAATGTACTGCGAAGAATCCGACGCGAATGTTTACAAGACGCCAGCTCCCTTGGAGTAGTATCGAGCGTGTCTTATCCAGAGTTTGATCATATGTTCACTGGGCCAGCAGAGTCCCTCATTGCCAAATGGCCTCAAGGAGGGAGATGTAACTCATCATCCAACTCACCCCAATGATATGCACCTCATCCTCCGGTCTTCCCTTGGTGACCTCGCTGAATCCTTTGTGGCCCTACAAGGGCAAGAAACATTTTTTTTTCGTGCCCGTTGTTTCTGACACCACAAGGCTCCTTCCGGGATGTTTGCCGTCTCTAAGGCGTTTATCATGCGCGTTTGATGTGCTCAAACGCCAGCTTGGCTTGAGGGTGCTGCTCTTATCCCTAGCCAGACTAATAGTGTTTTTCTTCACCTAATCCCTGCCTTGACATGCTAGGCGTGTGGTACCAGGTCTCAAACGTCGAAGGCGCTGGTATGTTCGTGAAGTTCAAGGTTGAATGCCCTGACCACCAAGAGGTACGGTGATATTATTTTCTATCAGTATATTTCGGGACTTGGGGGTTGAAAGGGAACGAAGATATAAAGCTCTCCCGAGTAGTGAACAATTAACGTTGAAAATAACCAAGGCCTTGTTCGGCGAAATTGCTGAAGAAGGCGGGAATCGCGGTGAGTCCACCATAAAATACCCACAATTGATGTTTAAACAATGGACAAAACACTAGGAAAAGTATTTTTCACGCCACTCCCTATAGTGCTATGTCTTTCCACCGCGCATAGATGAATATATGTATTGGATTGGAATAGGCTTCCTCCTATGCCCGGCAGGAGGCTTAGTCTGGTGTTTTCTCATGGAGTGAGTGCGCTAGCGCATCGCATACTCTAAGCGGGGTTAGTACACACAAATGACCTGGGTACCCAAATTTGTTGCTATGTGTCCTACTGCGGGTGAGTGGGATTGCCACACGGAACATTGCGGTCAACTCTGTTGCCGATGTGCCGCGAGCAAAACATTGACGTCATGTCGTTGCAATACATACTTCGAGACGTTTTAGTATCATCGAGGCTTCCATTATTTGTGAAAAACATTTAGCCCATCGACGGGATCGGCATTTTGCTGTAGTATTCTGTATATCTACCGTGGATCATTGAGAGTACGTTTTGGGTTGGATGAGACCTCCTCCACCAGCCTGTGACCCCATCCATACGTCGATACGCCCGTTTATTTTTTACTTGGAGTTGACCGCTGGCCAACAGGTAGAGTTTTGTCACTCAAATATATTTGACGATAGCTCCGTCCTTCCCTGCACGCGCCGCAAAATCCCTTTCGAAATAAGAAAAAGTGGTAGCTCTCGAGCGTCCGTGCCCCCACTGGGATGGAGTACGTCGTGAACTGGTTCGCCATCCACAAATAGCTGTGTAGGCTTTTCGTTATACGGGCCGCCCGCGGAGAGGGAGAAACGGCCCCGGCACCCTTATGCAATAACAACGAGAAAGAGGCGTTCGGCGGTCAAGTTATACTCCATGGACTGCCCGGTGAAGATGCACATCATAAACGTTCGAAAATCGCAAAGCGTCGGCTAGTCTCGGTCTGCTAGTACCATCACGGCCTCGCTAGAGGCTCGAAGCGTCTTACCCAACTGAAAGTATAACATACAATATTTGAACGTTGGGAGCTCTAGGATATGCGACTCTGTTATAAGCCAAATGTCGCAACCCATACGTAATTGATAGAAAGCCATGAATCACAAGGCTATACCCCACGTCTGTGAAATATGCTAAACCAGAGAGGTGTCTACCTGCGCACGCGACTGCATGTCGCTATAGAGTTATTTAAGTGCGTGCTCTGACATCGGCGCGGCGTGACTGACCAGAGCCCGGACCTGTTTCTGTACATCAGATACAAAGGTAACCTTATGAGTCCACAAACGAACTCGAGAATTGATTCCCTACCCCGCGGACGGGGTTCCATTCATCTTCTGTCTCGTTTCATTTCATCGCCACTTTCACTTTAAAGACAACAACTTCTCGAATAGACTCGGCCGCGTACCGTCTAGTGCCCCTGAAGGCACATTCAAGCACACATCGTCGTCCCTAGGGTCCACCCCGAGGCAAGATGTATCATGCACCATTTTACAGCCTTCTCCTTGAGTGTCAAGGAAGCAGAGACATTGCATACCAGGTGCATCGTCTGAAAAAGCTGTTTGCCAACTGCGGGGCCGAAACAACATGAACAAAAGCGTAGACTGCATTGGCTGCCTTTCTCATCCGTGCATTTCCAGCACAAATCTGACGTGCAACTGATTTACAAAATGCAAACCGCACCAAGGCCTGGGCCGTTGAGGCATCGCCAAACGATTTACCGCCCTGAAAGTGTCTCCCGCTAGCGTCATTTTGGTTGAAAGATCAAAACGAGCGAAACTAAACGCAAAGTTCGGTGAGCGTTCGAAAAAGTTAGAAAATGGCTAACTATGTGCGCCTCCCTATACCATGGATGCACGCCGTTGCGCGATGCTTAACTAAACATGCGTTTTCCTCACCGCATAGTACGGAAGTCTCACTCGTACGCCATACTCCTCAAGCGAGGTAACCATCAACTCTTGAGGCAAACATGTGGATTGGGTGCCACTGGAGCCGCCTCGATTGACTCTACCGTGGCGAGCTCCACGAAAAGAAACCAATGCACGCTAATATCAGGCAAAAGCAAGAAGCGTGGGCCTCGCATTTTGTTCAAGTATTGCTCGATATTTCCTGCCATAATTTGAGATGGGAGCTATCACCCAAAGGCCGGAAAATGATAATTAAAACGATCAAGACGTCGTGTCCTGACACGTTGGCCCTCGCATCACTGGGCACAGTCGTACCGGGGGTGAATGGTAGTGCCTGCACGGTGAATAGGGGTCGCAGCACCGACGGCACGCATGCCCCGAGGCGTACTTTAAACAGGCCTCCGCCATTCCAGAGTGCTTAAAGCGATACGGCGCTAAGCGAAGGACAGCGTTTCGTCACGGCTCAGGAGATGGAACCCACGACCTTGTTCTCCGCCGTCAGGATCCTCTTCAACGATAAGCTAAAACCGTAGCCCATTTGCAACTCAGACAATCTCCGGACACGGGTGCGTTCTCGGTCCTTAGCACGCCCAACGTAATACACACTCACTGTCGGCTGATTGTACACGTGTATGAGCAGTTGCACTCGCCTCAACACGTACGTGTGTGTCGTGCAAGACTGTCGAAGGAGATCTTAGACGTAGAAACATCCGACCAGATGGTTGACATGCTTCTACAACCAGTCCGACCAGAACTCCCCCACCCGCGGGGAAGGTGCCCGAGGTCGTGTTCACTACAAACACCCCATGCGCCGTACAGCATCCCCAACGAATCTATCGTCGAACCCGTCGGAAGGCGTATCGCGCGTAACCACGGCCCGTCTCGCGAGGTAGCCGGAAAATCACGCCACTGTTTGACTTCGCCCCCAAATCCAACCTAAAAGTCGTGCGTGAGGTTGGCAATAGGCGAACCTGACTTACTCTAAGTCAGCACCCCACACAAAGCGTGCGTCCACAGCAATGCCGGCCGAACAGCCACCGTCATGGTTGCACTTGCTCGCGATACGCTGAAAGTCAACAAAAGGCAGACATCCCTCGTCTAGAGTTGCTCTTAGCTGGCGCTGCAGCGGGTCTAGCTCATTCTGTTGAACCTGTAAAAGTGGCGGCGTCAAATTCGCACAGTATACCCGGACATTGCTGCAGCCTAGGCGGCCGGAAGTTGTACTGTTTGGCCGACAGGAACTGACCCAACAGGAACGGCAACAGCACCGCTACGTGTGAAGCCACTCGCGTTGCCAGGGAATGCTCTAGCGCAGTCTGCCAGTGGAAGGCGAGGAAGTTACGCGACCACGAGTCGTCGAGGTTAGATGACGCCTGGATGTCTTTCGAGCAAAGGTTAGATGCGTTTTCCACCCTGAGGGTACGGTAGGAACATGGACTTGAACTCAATCCCAAAGGCAAAACCCACGAGAATAATATCATTCCGCAGTACGATAGGTGAAACCGCGTTCAGGACGAGAGGTGCGGAATAACATGGTGAAAGGTGGATGAGGTATCCAGTGGAGTCTTGAAACAACCTTGCGAAGCGACCTGAGCCACCCGCGCCACCGTATACATCGAAACATGCGCCTTCTTGCACTTTTTGTTTGTCAGCCTCCCGTCAGAACTTTGAGGCAGTTCCGTCTCCACCACGGAAACGCCATACCCAAGCGGGGCCGCAGCGCCTCCCCGAGGGCTCGGACGTTCGCCTGTTTCACGACACACCCGCGATTTACAAGAGCGTATACCACATCGTCCACAAAAAAAGTCAACATCGGCGATACACGGTTTAAGTACTCCGCTCCGGCAAGCTGGTCGACGTACGCTCGACAGGCGCCGAGATTCACTGAGGACAATATTTTGAAGGTCCACTCCACTACACTGTGTCTCGAAGAAGGTGCCTTTTGCGCACGATGTCGTATCAGCAGTCCTATTGCCGGCGGACAAAGAGCAGTACGAATTGGTCCCCATCCACTCCCGATTTTTATGCCGGGGCATCCCACGGCATACGCCTTGGCGGACCCTGCATCGGGTCGAACTTGATGTCCGGCACGGACAACCACAGCGGGCAGAACGCCCGTGCGCGCACTTATCCGTCGGCGTCCAGGGGGGGCGTTTGTTAGAGAACAGACAGCACGTGTGCGCCGTGTCGATCGAGGCGTTGGAGCCATTTGTCGGCGACCATCTACAGGCCAACGTGGAAGAGAGGACGTAAGGGTCGATCTGAACAATACTCATTGTATTTCGTTTTTACCTGAAACTCCGGCTTTTCACAAAATTGAGCGAGGGTCGAATCTTATCGAGTAATGGCCTCAGTTGGCTCGGGAAATATTCATTCACATGGCACAGAACCGTCGCTACAGCAGCTGCGCTTGCGGAACCCACGCGTGCGGTAGCCCCACTGTCATCGGCCTGACTCGTAGGCAGGTGTCGGTGCCTTGGGGAGTGAAACCTATTACCAACTCGTCACGCAACAACGTCCAACAATTGCGCATAGCGACAAAATCTCAGGTATGGCCGTCACCGAGCTCAGTCGGTCGGCCACCTCGGTGCGGACACCTTGTGACCTCGGGCTCGAGAGCTCAGAAAGCTATTTCGCCTTCTGCGTTCAGCCATGACTTGCGAAGAACTTGAGGAACAACCCCTGTCAGCTCTGGGCGCTCTCGAGTGGTAGCACAGCTCGAGCAGTAGAGCTGCTCAATCCTCTGCAGCCTGGTACCTGAATCTCCTGGATAACCCTGAAAACATCCAGGCGACTTCTTGGAGGGGTGATTTTTTGCGGCTTTTACCAAAATAATTTCGGGTAAATTCCGACCAAAAAAAAATCACTCGTGGTTCAGATCGACCCTTAATATGTACTTCGAAGTACCTTTCTATGTATATGTATAGTATGCGAATATTTTTGAAGAAGCCGAGGTTCCTTCTCTCGCTTCCGGCTGAGGGGCAAAACTTCTTTGCGTTGAAAATATCAATAATCTCGAAAAGGCCTCCTTGTCCTGTTTCAATTTTTATGATAACATTCAGTAGCAGCAACGACAGTAAATAGCGCACGAGCAACAGCCTTCTGTTGAGCGTCATGTTTTTTCCATCTAGCCGTTTGGCGTATACCACACACCTCACACGCAGCACGTACGTGAGGACAAAACTCGCCCCTCGCAGATATCTACTGAATGTTTGTGTAGGATTCATACTCGAGTCTCGCAACAAAATGTTCAAAATGAGGCGTCCAGTCGCACGCTCTCAGCAGCAGGTAATGGAACCGGGCAAGAGACATAGAACCAGGCTTATTTTGCCACCCGTCTCCGTGTACCGCCTTTATCTCGGTGGGCAGTTCACATAGTAGTACGAGTAGTATAAATAGCAGTTGGGTTGAGTACTAACGTGTAACGTTTGACAGTATTCATAGGAGTGGTGGTAGAAACAGTAGGGGAGTAGGAGAGTACGAGTGGTATCGATATAATTATTGCAGTATTGATGGTAACATTAGCAATAGTAACAGTAGCAACAGTGGTAGTAGTAGAAGTAGTAGTAGTAGAAGAAGCAGAAATAGTAGCAGCAGAAGTAGTAGAAGTAGCAGTAGTAGAAGTAGTACAGTAGTAGTACCAGTATCAGTACTTGTAGTTGTAGTAGTAGTAGTAGTAGTAGTAGTAATAGAAGTAGTAGTAGTACGGCTCCACCACTACGCCACCACTACGCCACCACCACGCCACCATCAACTGACTCCCAACAGTAAAGCGTGCTAAGCGCATGTGGAAGATCTGCACTGTACGATCAGTACTACTGGCTGCTGTAGTGTTCGTCGTTGTTGACATCAGTTCTGACCTGTCTAGACACGTACCTTCCCCAACGTGTGACCGGCATTACTTTCTCGGTACGGAACATCCCCAAATCGATAGCATGTTCGTCGACTCAAGTACAACAATTCGTTTGCACTAATATCGTGTACAACATCATTCATGCGTACAAAACGTACGTGTGTATGTTACAGTCACTGCCCGCTGTGTGTCCTACACTACTGACCGAAATATCCTGTTTTTGGAGCCAGGGCATCAGTACATACCTAGGTCCTGTATGTGAGTTTCTTGGTCGCAGCACACGCATCTCCCGATGTCGTATCTGCTGTATGTAGTTCATGCAGTCGTGCCTATGGAGATCCTGCAGCAATGTGTTTTAGGTTTTGTAAAAATGGCAACGTGCAGTTTCACGAGCACCGCTCAAATGTAGATGTCATACTGCACTTGATACAGCTGTTACAGGTCGGATGACCGTTTCAGGAGTTATGATAACATAGAGGCGTTTTCATTTTGTAGCTCCGCTCCAGACGGAAGGGGTTCCCATCACCCTTCCTTCTCACATACTTCCTTGACCCCCGCAACGGTCAAGGGACAAGCAATCTTTTACCATCCAGCCATCTCCAACGGGAGTCTATTCACTGAAGGACCGCAAACTCACTCTACTCTCCTGGAAAAGTACGAGCGCACCTCTCGATTCGGTCGGACTCCAGTCCTGCTTTGGCACTAAGGTTGGTCATTATGCCTTGATTCGTTGTGCTCTCATGTACTATGCCCATCTGGGTGGTAACCGGTGGCCCGAGGATGCCACTGTCACCAACTGCTAGACAACCATGCATGTGTTGCCTCATGGCAATGACAAGCCCTCAGACCAGGT